>WNGS01009984.1:0-24326 GCA_020271785.1 Procambarus virginalis | reverse complement strand
ACTCACGTTAGGACCGTGATGCATCACTCACGTTAGGACCGTGATGCATCACTCACGTTAGGACGATGATGCAAAACTCACGTTAGGACCGTGATGCAACACTCACGTTAGGACCGTGAAGCAATACTCACGATAGGATCGTGATACAACACTCACGTTAGTACTGTGATGCAATACTCACGTTAGGACCATGATGCTACACTCACGTTAGGACCGTGATGCAACACTCACGTTAGGACCGTGATGCAATACTCACGTTAGGACCGTGATGTAACACTCACGTTAGGACCGTGATGCAATACTCACGATAGGATCGTGATGCAACACTCATGTTAGGTCCGTGAAGCATCACTTACGTTAGGACCGTGAAGCAACACTCACGTTAGGACCGTGATGCAAAACTCACGTTAGGACCGTGATGCAAAACTCACATTAGGACCGTGATGTTACACTCATGTTAGGACCGTGATGCAACACTCACGTTAGGACCATGATGTAACACACACATTAGGACCGAGATGCAATACTCAAGTTAGGTATGTGATGCAACACTCTCGTTAGGACCATGATGCAACACTCACGTTAGGACCGTGATGCAACACACACGTTAGGACTGTGTTGCAACACTCTCGGTAGGACCGTGATGCAACACTCAAGTTAGGTACGTGATGCAACACAAACGTTATGACTGTGATGCAACACTCACGTTAGGGTCGTGATGCAACAATCTTGTTAGGACTGTGACGCAACACTCACGTTAGGACCGTGATGCAACACTCACGTTAGGACCGTGATGCAATACTCACGTTAGGACCATGATGCAACACTCACGATAGGACAGTGATGCTTCACGCACGTTAGAACCGTGTTGCAACACTCAGGTTAGGACCGTGATGCAACACTCACGTTAGGACCGTGATGCAACACTCACATAGGGACCGTGATGCAACACTCACGTTAGGACCCTGATGCGAAACTCACGTTTACAGTGATGCAACACTCACGTTAGGACCGTGATGCAATACTCACGTTAGGACCATGATGCAACACTCACGTTAGGACCGTGATGCAACACTCACGTTAGGTTCGTGATGCTACACTCACGTTAGGACCGTGATGCAATACTCACGTTAGGACCATGATGCAACACTCACGTTAGGACCATGATGCAACACTCACGTTAGGACCGTGATGCAACACTCATGTTAGGACCGTGATGCAATACTCACGTTAGGAGCATGATGCAATACTCACGTTAGGACCGTGATGCAATACTCACGTTAGGACCGTGATGCAATACTCACGTTAGGACCGTGATGCAACACTCACGTTAGGTTCGTGATGCTACACTCACGTTAGGACCGTGATGCAATACTCACGTTAGGACCATGATGCAACACTCACGTTGGGACCATGATGCAACACTCACGTTAGGACAGTCATGCAACACTCACGTTAGGTCCGTGATGCAACACTCACATTAGGAATGTGATGCATCACTCACGTTTGGACCGTGATGCAACACTCACGTTAGGACCGTTATGCAACTCTCACGTTAGGACCGTGATGCAATACTCACAATAGGATCGTGATGTAACACTCCCGCTAGTACCGTGATGCAATACTCACGTTAGGACCATGATGCAACACTCACGTAAGGACCGTGATGCAACACTCACGTTAGGACCGTAATGCAATACTCACGATAGGATCGTGATGCAATACTCACGTTAGGACCGTGATGCATCACTCACGTTAGGACCGTGATGCATCACTCACGTTAGGACGATGATGCAAAACTCACGTTAGGACCGTGATGCAACACTCACGTTAGGACCGTGAAGCAATACTCACGATAGGATCGTGATACAACACTCACGTTAGTACTGTGATGCAATACTCACGTTAGGACCATGATGCAACACTCACGTTAGGACCGTGATGCAACACTCACGTTAGGACCGTGATGCAATACTCACGATAGGATCGTGATGCAACACTCATGTTAGGTCCCTGAAGCATCACTTACGTTAGGACCGTGAAGCAACACTCACGTTAGGACCGTGATGCAAAACTCACGTTAGGACCGCGATGCAAAACTCACATTAGGACCGTGATGTTACACTCATGTTAGGACCGTGATGCAACACTCTCGTTAGGACCATGATGTAACACACACATTAGGACCGTGATGCACTACTCAAGTTAGGTATGTGATGCAACACTCTCGTTAGGACCATGATGCAACACTCACGTTAGGACCGTGATGCAACACTCACGTTAGGACTGTGTTGCAATACTCTCGGTAGGACCGTGATGCAACACTCAAGTTTAGTACGTGATGCAACACAAACGTTATGACTGTGATGCAACACTCACGTTAGGATCGTGATGCAACAATCTTGTTAGGACTGTGACGCAACACTCACGTTAGGACCGTGATGCAACACTCACGTTAGGACCGTGATGCAATACTCACGTTAGGACCATGATGCAACACTCACGATAGGACAGTGATGCTTCACGCACGTTAGAACCGTGTTGCAACACTCAGGTTAGGACCGTGATGCAACACTCACGTTAGGACCGTGATGCAACACTCACATAGGGACCGTGATGCAACACTCACGTTAGGACCCTGATGCGAAACTCACGTTTACAGTGATGCAACACTCACGTTAGGACCGTGATGCAATACTCACGTTAGGACCATGATGCAACACTCACGTTAGGACCGTGATGCAAACACTCACGTTAGGTTCGTGATGCAACACTCACGTTAGGACCGTGATGCAATACTCACGTTAGGACCATGATGCAACACTCACGTTAGGACCATGATGCAACACTCACGTTAGGACCGTGATGCAACATCACGTTAGGACCGTGATGCAACACTCACGTTAGGAGATGATGCAATACTCACGTTAGGACCGTGATGCAATACTCACGTTAGGACCGTGATGCATACTCACGTTAGGACCGTGATGCAACACTCACGTTAGGTTCGTGATGCAACACTCACGTTAGGACCGTGATGCAATACTCACGTTAGGACCATGATGCAACACTCACGTTAGGACCGTGATGCAACACTCAGTTAGGACGGATGCAACACTCACGTTTAGGACCGTGATGCAACACTCACGTTAGGACCGTGATGCAACACTCACGTTGGACGTGATGCAACACTCACGTTAGGACCGTTATGCAACACTCACGTTAGGACCGTGATGCAATAATACACAATAGGACCGTGATGCAACACTCCGTTAGTACCGTGATGCAATACTCACGTTAGGACCATGATGCAACACTCACGTAAGGACCGTGATGCAACACTCACGTTAGGACCGTGATGCAATACTCACGATAGGATCGTGATGCAATACTCACGTTAGGACCGTGATGCAACACTCACGTTAGGACCGTGATGCATCACTCACGTTAGGACGATGATGCAAACTCACGTTAGGACCGTGATGCAACACTCACGTTAGGACCGTGAAGCAATACTCACGATAGGATCGTGATACAACACTCACGTTAGTACTGTGATGCAATACTCACGTTAGGACCATGATGCAACACTCACGTTAGGACCGTGATGCAACACTCACGTTAGGACCGTGATGCAATACTCACGATAGGATCGTGATGCAACACTCATGTTAGGTCCTGAAGCATCACTAACGTTAGGACGTGAAGCAACACTCACGTGGACCGTGATGAAAACTCACGTTAGGACCGTGATGCAAAACTCACATTAGGACCGTGATGTTACACTCATGTTAGGACCGTGATGCAACACTCACGTTAGGACCATGATGTAACACACACATTAGGACCGTGATGCACTACTCAAGTTAGGTGTGATGCAACACTCTCGTTAGGACCATGATGCAACACTCACGTTAGGACCGTGATGCAACACTCACGTTAGGACTGTGTGCAATACTCTCGGTAGGACCGTGATGCAAACACTCAGTTAGTACGTGATGCAAAAAAACGTTATGACTGTGATGCAACACTCACGTTAGGATCGTGATGCAACAATCTTGTTAGGACTGTGACGCAACACTCACGTTAGGACCGTGATGCAACACTCACGTTAGGACCGTGATGCAATAACTCACGTTAGGACCATGATGCAACACTCACGATAGGACAGTGATGCTTCACGCACGTTAGAACCGTGTTGCAACACTCAGGTAGGACCGTGATGCAACACTCACGTTAGGACCGTGATGCAACACTCACATAGGGACCGTGATGCAACACTCCGTTAGGACCCTGATGCGAAACTCACGTTTACAGTGATGCAACACTCACGTTAGGACCGTGATGCAATACTCACGTTAGGACCAGATGCAACACTCACGTTAGGACCGTGATGCAACACTCACGTTAGGTTCGTGATGCAACACTCACGTTAGGACCGTGATGCAATACTCACGTTAGGACCATGATGCAACACTCACGTTAGGACCATGATGCAACACTCACGTTAGGACCGTGATGCAAACTCACGTTAGATCCGTGACGCAACACTCACGTTAGGACCGTGACGCATCACTCACGTTAGGACCGTGATGCATCACTCACGTTAGGACCGTGATGCAACACTCATGTTAGGACCGTGATGCAATACTCACGTTAGGACCGTGATGCAATACTCACGTTAGGACTGTGATGCAATACTCACGATAGGATCGTGATGCAACACTCATGTTAGATTCGTGATGCAAGATTCACGTTAGAACGAGATGCAACCCTCACGTTAGGACCGTGATGCGAAACTCACGTTTACCGTGATGCAACACTCACGTTAGGACCGTGATGCAATACTCACGTTAGGACCATGATGCAACACCACGTTAGGACCATGATGCAACACTCACGTTAGGACAGTGATGCAACACTCACGTTAGGTCCGTGATGCAACACTCACATTAGGAATGTGATGCATCACTCACGTTTGGACCGTGATGCAACACTCACGTTAGGACCGTGATGCAACACTCACGTTAGGACCATGATAAAACACTCAAGTTAGGACCGTTATGCAACACTCACGTTAGGACCGTGATGCAATACTCACAATATTATCGTGATGTAACACTCCCGCTAGTACCGTGATGCAATACTCACGTTAGGACCATGATGCAACACTCACGTTAGGACCGTGATGCAACACTCACGTTAGGACCGTAATGCAATACTCACGAGGATCGTGAGCAATACTCACGTTAGGACCGTGATGCATCACTCACGTTAGGACTGTGATGCATCACTCACGTTAGGACGATGATGCAAAACTCACGTTAGGACCGTGATGCAACACTCACGTTAGGATCGTGAAGAAATACTCACGATAGGATCGTGATACAACACTCACGTTAGTACTGTGATGCAATACTCACGTTAGGACCATGATGCAACACTCACGTTAGGACCGTGATGCAATACTCACGTTAGGACCGTGATGCAATACTCACGATAGGATCGTGATGCAACGCTCACGTTAAGTCCGTGAAGCAACACTTACCTTAGGACCGTGAAGCAATACTCACGTTAGGACCGTGATGCAAAACTCACGTTCGGACCGTGATGCAAAACTCACATTAGGACCGTGATGTTACACTCATGTTAGGACCGTAATGCAACACTCACGTTAGGACCATGATGTAACACACACATTAGGACCGTGATGCAATACTCAAGTTAGGTATGTGATGCAACACTCTCGTTAGGACCATGATGCAACACTAACGTTAGGATCGTGATGCAACACTCACGTTAGGACTGTGTTGCAACACTCTCGGTAGGACCGTGATGCAACACTCAGGTTAGGTACGTGATGCAACACAAACGTTATGACTGTGATGCAACACTCACGTTAGGATCGTGATGCAACAATCTTGTTAGGACTGTGACGCAACACTCACGTTAGGACCGTGATGCAACACTCACGTTAGGACCGTGATGCAATACTCACGTTAGGACCATGATGCAACACTCATGTTAGGAACGTGATGCAACACTCACGTTAGGACCGTAATGCAATACTCACGATAGGATCGTGATGCAATACTCACGTTAGGACCGTGATGCATCACTCACGTTAGGACCGTGATGCATCACTCACGTTAGGACGATGATGCAAAACTCACGTTAGGACCGTGATGCAACACTCACGTTAGGACCGTGAAGCAATACTCACGATAGGATCGTGATACAACACTCACGTTAGTACTGTGATGCAATACTCATGTTAGGACCATGATGCAACACTCACGTTAGGACCGTGATGCAATACTCACGTTAGGACCGTGATGCAATACTCACGATAGGATCGTGATGCAACGCTCACGTTAAGTCCGTGAAGCAACACTTACCTTAGGACCGTGAAGCAATACTCATGTTAGGACCGTGATGCAACACTCACCAATAGGACCGTGATGCAACACTCACGTTAGGACCATGATGCAACACTCACGTTAGGACAGTGATGCAACACTCACGTTAGGTCCGTGATGCAACACTCACATTAGGAATGTGATGCATCACTCACGTTTGGACCGTGATGCAACACTCACGTTAGGACCGTGATGCAACACTCACGTTAGGACCATGATAAAACACTCAAGTTAGGACCGTTAGGCAACACTCACGTTAGGACCGTGATGCAATACTCACAATAGGATCGTGATGTAACACTCCCGCTAGTACCGTGATGCAATACTCACGTTAGGACCATGATGCAACACTCACGTTAGGAACCGTGATGCAACACTCACGTTAGGACCGTAATGCAATACTCACGATAGGATCGTGATGCAATACTCACGTTAGGACCGTGATGCATCACTCACTCACGTTAGGACCGTGATGCATCACTCACGTTAGGACATGATGCAAACTCACGTTAGGACCGTGATGCAACAACTCACGTTAGGACCGTGAGCAATACTCACGATAGGACGTGATACAACACTCACGTTAGTACTGTGATGCAATACTCACGTTAGGACCATGATGCAACACTCACGTTAGGACCGTGATGCAACACTCACGTTAGGACCGTGATGCAATACTCACGTAGGATCGTGATGCAACACTCACGTTAGGTCCGTGAAGCATCACTCACGTTAGGACCGTGAAGCAATACTCACGTTAGGACCGTGATGCAAAACTCACGTTAGGACCGTGATGCAAAACTCACATTAGGACCGTGATGTTACACTCATGTTAGGACCGTGATGCAACACTCACGTTAGGACCATGATGCCACACACACATTAGGACCGTGATGCATACTCACGTTAGGTATGTGATGCAACACTCTCGTTAGGACCATGATGCAACACTCACGTTAGGACCGTGATGCAACACTCACGTTAGGACTGTGTTGCAACACTCTCGGTAGGACCGTGATGCAACACTCAAGTTAGGTACGTGATGCAACACAAACGTTATGACTGTGATGCAACACTCACGTTAGGATCGTGATGCAACAATCTTGTTAGGACTGTGACGCAACACTCACGTTAGGACCGTGATGCAACACTCACGTTAGGACCGTGATGCAATACTCACGTTAGGACCATGATGCAACACTCACGATAGGACAGTGATGCTTCACTCACGTTAGAACGTGATGCAACACTCCGTTAGGACCGTGATGCAACACTCACGTTAGGACCGTGATGCAACACTCACATAGGACCGTGATGCAACACTCACGTTAGGACCCTGATGCGAAACTCACGTTAGGAGTGATGCAACACTCACGTTAGGACCGTGATGCAATACTCACGTTAGGACCACGATGCACACTCACGTTAGGACCGTGATGCAACACTCACGTTAGGTTCGTGATGCAACACTCACGTTAGGACCGTGATGCAATACTCACGTTAGGACCGTGATGCACACTCACGTTAGGACCGTGATGCAACACTCACGTTAGGACCGTGATGCAACACTCACGTTAGGACCGTGACGCAACACTCACGTTAGGACCGTGATGCATCACTCACGTTAGGACCGTGATGCATCACTCACGTTAGGACCGTGATGCAACACTCACGTTAGGACCGTGATGCAACACTCACGTTAGGAGCATGATGCAATACTCACGTTAGGACCGTGATGCAACACTCACGTTAGGACCGTGATGCAATACTCACGATAGGACCGTGATGCAACACTCACGTTAGGACGTGATGCAAACTCACGTTAGGACCGGATGCAACACTCACGTTAGGACCGTGATGCAAACTCACGTTAGACCGTGATGCAACACTCACGATAGGACCGTGATGCAATACTCACGTTAGGACCATGATGCACTCACGTTTAGGACCGTGATGCAACACTCACGTTAGGACGTGATGCAACCTCACGTTAGGTCCGTGATGCAACACTCACGTTAGGACNTGTGTAGAGGGGCTATGTTAGAATCGTGATGTAACACTCCCGCTAGTACCGTGATGCAATACTTACGTTAGGACCATGATGCAACACTCACGTTAGGACCGTGATGCAACACTCACGTTAGGACCGTAATGCAATACTCACGATAGGATCGTGATGCAATACTCACGTTAGGACCGTGATGCATCACTCACGTTAGGACCGTGATGCATCACTCACGTTAGGACGATGATGCAAAACTCACGTTAGGACCGTGATGCAACACTCACGTTAGGACCGTGAAGCAATACTCACGATAGGATCGTGATACAACACTCACGTTAGTACTGTGATGCAATACTCACGTTAGGACCATGATGCAACACTCACGTTAGGACCGTGATGCAATACTCACGTTAGGACCGTGATGCAATACTCACGATAGGATCGTGATGCAACGCTCACGTTAAGTCCGTGAAGCAACACTTACCTTAGGACCGTGAAGCAATACTCATGTTAGGGCCGTGATGCAACACTCACCAATAGGACCGTGGTGCAACACTCACGTTAGATCCGTGAAGCAACACTCAGGTTAGAACCGTGATGCAACAGTCACGTTAGAACCGTGATTCAACACTCATATTAGGTTCGTAATGCAACACTCACGTTAGGACCGTGATGCAACACTCACGTTAGGACCTTAATGCAATAATCACTTTAGGACCGTGATTAAACACTCACTTTAGGACAGTGATGCAACACTCACGTTAGACCCGTGATGCAACACTCACGTTAGGACCTTAATGCAACAATCACGTTACGAACGTGATGCAACACTCCCATTAGAACCGTATTGCAACACTTAGGTTAGAACCATGATGCAACACTCACGTTAGGACCGTGATTTAGCACTCACGTTAGAACAGTGATGCAACACTCATATTAGGACCGTGATGCAACACTTACTTTAGGACGGTGGTGCAACACTCACGTTAGACCCATGATGTAACACTCAGGTTAGAACCGTGATGCAACACACATATTAGGACCATGATAAAACACTCAAGTTAGGACCGTGACGCAACACTCAGGGTTAGGACCATGATGCAACACTCATGCTGGGGACCGTGATTCAACACTCACTTTATTACCGTGATGCAACACTCATGTTAGGACTGTGATGTAACACTCACGTTAGGACCATGATGCAACACTCACGTTAGGACCATGATGCAATACTCACGTTAGGACAGTGATGCAACACTCACGTTAGGTCCGTGATGCAACACTCACATTAGGAATGTGATGCATCACTCACGTTTGGACCGTGATGCAACACTCACGTTAGGACCGTGATGCAACACTCACGTTAGGACCATGATAAAACACTCAAGTTAGGACCGTTATGCAACACTCACGTTAGGACCATGATAAAACACTCAAGTTAGGACCGTGATGCAACACTCCCGCTAGTACCGTGATGCAATACTCACGTTAGGACCATGATGCAACACTCACGTAAGGACCGTGATGCAACACTCACGTTAGGACCGTAATGCAATACTCACGATAGTATCGTGATGCAATACTCACGTTAGGACCGTGATGCATCACTCACGTTAGGACCGTGATGCATCACTCACGTTAGGACGATGATGCAAAACTCACGTTAGAACCGTGATGCAACACTCACGTTAGGACCGTGAAGCAATACTCACGATAGGATCGTGATACAAGACTCACGTTAGTACTGTGATGCAATACTCACGTTAGGACCATGATGCAACACTCACGTTAGGACCGTGATGCAACACTCACGTTAGGACCGTGATGCAATACTCACGATAGGATCGTGATGCAACACTCATGTTAGGTCCGTGAACCATCACTTACGTTAGGACCGTGAAGCAACACTCACGTTAGGACCGTGATGCAAAACTCACGTTAGGACCGTGATGCAAAACTCACATTAGGACCGTGATGTTACACTCATGTTAGGACCGTGATGCAACACTCACGTTAGGACCATGATGTAACACACACATTAGGACCGTGATGCACTACTCAAGTTAGGTATGTGATGCAACACTCTCGTTAGGACCATGATGCAACACTCACGTTAGGACCGTGATGCAACACTCACGTTAGGACTGTGTTGCAACACTCTCGGTAGGACCGTGATGCAACACTCAAGTTTAGTACGTGATGCAACACAAACGTTATGACTGTGATGCAACACTCACGTTAGGATCGTGATGCAACAATCTTGTTAGGACTGTGACGCAACACTCACGTTAGGACCGTGATGCAACACTCACGTTAGGACCGTGATGCAATACTCACGTTAGGACCATGATGCAACACTCACGATAGGACAGTGATGCTACACTCACGTTAGACCGTGTTGCAACACTCAGGTTAGGACCGTGATGCAACACTCACGTTAGGACCGTGATGCAACACTCACATAGGGACCGTGATGCAACACTCACGTTAGGACCCTGATGCGAAACTCACGTTTACAGTGATGCAACACTCACGTTAGGACCGTGATGCAATACTCACGTTAGGACCATGATGCAACACTCACGTTAGGACCGTGATGCAACACTCACGTTAGGTTCGTGATGCAACACTCACGTTAGGACCGTGATGCAATACTCACGTTAGGACCATGATGCAACACTCACGTTAGGACCATGATGCAACACTCACGTTAGGACCGTGATGCAAACTCACGTTAGATCCGTGACGCAACACTCACGTTAGGACCGTGACGCATCACTCACGTTAGGACCGTGATGCATCACTCACGTTAGGACCGTGATGCAACACTCATGTTAGGACCGTGATGCAATACTCACGTTAGGACCGTGATGCAATACTCACGTTAGGACTGTGATGCAATACTCACGATAGGATCGTGATGCAACTCTCATGTTAGATTCGTGATGCAAGATTCACGTTAGAACCGAGATGCAACCCTCACGTTAGGACCGTGATGCGAAACTCACGTTTACCGTGATGCAACACTCACGTTAGGACCGTGATGCAATACTCACGTTAGGACCATGATGCAACACTCACGTTAGGACCATGATGCAACACTCACGTTATGACAGTGATGCAACACTCACGTTAGGTCCGTGATGCAACACTCACATTAGGAATGTGATGCATCACTCACGTTTGGACCGTGATGCAACACTCACGTTAGGACCGTGATGCAACACTCACGTTAGGACCATGATAAAACACTCAAGTTAGGACCGTTATGCAACACTCACGTTAGGACCGTGATGCAATACTCACAATATTATCGTGATGTAACACTCCCGCTAGTACCGTGATGCAATACTCACGTTAGGACCATGATGCAACACTCACGTTAGGACCGTGATGCAACAGTCACGTTAGGACCGTAATGCAATACTCACGATAGGATCGTGATGCAATACTCACGTTAGGACCGTGATGCATCACTCACGTTAGGACTGTGATGCATCACTCACGTTAGGACGATGATGCAAAACTCACGTTAGGACCGTGATGCAACACTCACGTTAGGACCGTGAAGAAATACTCACGATAGGATGGTGATACAATACTCACGATAGGATCGTGATGCAGCGCTCACGTTAAGTCCGTGAAGCAACACTTACCTTAGGACCGTGAAGCAATACTCACGTTAGGACCGTCATGCAAAACTCACGTTCGGACCGTGATGCAAAACTCACATTAGGACCGTGATGTTACACTCATGTTAGGACCGTGATGCAACACTCACGTTAGGACCATGATGTAACACACACATTAGGACCGTGATGCAATACTCAAGTTAGGTATGTGATGCAACACTCTCGTTAGGACCATGATGCAACACTAACGTTAGGATCGTGATGCAGCACTCACGTTAGGACTGTGTTGCAACACTCTCGGTAGGACCGTGATGCAACACTCAAGTTAGGTACGTGATGCAACACAAACGTTATGACTGTGATGCAACACTCACGTTAGGATCGTGATGCAACAATCTTGTTAGGACTGTGACGCAACACTCACGTTAGGACCGTGATGCAACACTCACGTTAGGACCGTGATGCAATACTCACGTTAGGACCATGATGCAACACTCACGTTAGGACCGTGATGCAAAACTCACGTTAGGACCGTAATGCAATACTCACGATAGGATCGTGATGCAATACTCACGTTAGGACCGTGATGCATCACTCACGTTAGGACCGTGATGCATCACTCACGTTAGGACGATGATGCAAAACTCACGTTAGGACCGTGATGCAACACTCACGTTAGGACCGTGAAGCAATACTCACGATAGGATCGTGATACAACACTCACGTTAGTACTGTGATGCAATACTCATGTTAGGACCATGATGCAACACTCATGTTAGGACCGTGATGCAATACTCACGTTAGGACCGTGATGCAATACACACGATAGGATCGTGATGCAACGCTCACGTTAAGTCCGTGAAGCAACACTTACCTTAGGACCGTGAAGCAATACTCATGTTAGGACCGTGATGCAACACTCACCAATAGGACCGTGATGCAACACTCACGTTAGGACCATGATGCAACACTCACGTTAGGACAGTGATGCAACACTCACGTTAGGTCCGTGATGCAACACTCACATTAGGAATGTGATACATCACTCACGTTTGGACCGTGATGCAACACTCACGTTAGGACCGTGATGCAACACTCACGTTAGGACCATGATAAAACACTCAAGTTAGGACCGTTATGCAACACTCACGTTAGGACCGTGATGCAATACTCACAATAGGATCGTGATGTAACACTCCCGCTAGTACCGTGATGCAATACTCACGTTAGGACCATGATGCAACACTCACGTTAGGACCGTGATGCAACACTCACGTTAGGACCGTAATGCAATACTCACGATAGGATCGTGATGCAATACTCACGTTAGGACCGTGATGCATCACTCACGTTTGGACCGTGATGCATCACTCACGTTAGGACGATGATGCAAAACTCACGTTAGGACCGTGATGCAACACTCACGTTAGGACCGTGAAGCAATACTCACGATAGGATCGTGATACAACACTCACGTTAGTACCTTGATGCAATACTCACGTTAGGACCATGATGCAACACTCACCTTAGGACCGTGATGCAACACTCACGTTAGGACCGTGATGCAATACTCACGATAGGATCGTGATGCAACACTCATGTTAGGTCCGTGAAGCATCACTTACGTTAGGACCGTGAAGCAACACTCACGTTAGGACCGTGATGCAAAACTCACGTTAGGACCGTGATGCAAAACTCACATTAGGACCGTGGTGTTACACTCATGTTAGGACCGTGATGCAACACTCACGTTAGGACCATGATGTAACACACACACATTAGGACCGTGATGCACTACTCAAGTTAGGTATGTGATGCAACACTCTCGTTAGGACCATGATGCAACACTCACGTTAGGACCGTGATGCAACACTCACGTTAGGACTGTGTTGCAACACTCTCGGTAGGACCGTGATGCAACACTCAAGTTTGGTACGTGATGCAACACAAACGTTATGACTGTGATGCAACACTCACGTTAGGACCGTGATGCAACAATCTTGTTAGGACTGTGATGCAACACTCACGTTAGGACCGTGATGCAACACTCACGTTAGGACCGTGATGCAATACTCACGTTAGGACCATGATGCAACACTCACCAATAGGACCGTGATGCAACACTCACGTTAGGACCATGATGCAACACTCACGTTAGGACAGTGATGCAACACTCACGTTAGGTCCGTGATGCAACACTCACATTAGGAATGTGATGCATCACTCACGTTTGGACCGTGATGCAACACTCACGTTAGGACCGTGATGCAACACTCACGTTAGGACCATGATAAAACACTCAAGTTAGGACCGTTATGCAACACTCACGTTAGGACCGTGATGCAATACTCACAATAGGATCGTGATGTAACACTCCCGCTAGTACCGTGATGCAATACTCACGTTAGGACCATGATGCAACACTCACGTTAGGACCGTGATGCAACACTCACGTTAGGACCGTAATGCAATACTCACGATAGGATCGTGATGCAATACTCACGTTAGGACCGTGATGCATCACTCACGTTAGGACCGTGATGCATCACTCACGTTAGGACGATGATGCAAAACTCACGTTAGGACCGTGATGCAACACTCACGTTAGGACCGTGAAGCAATACTCACGATAGGATCGTGATACAACACTCACGTTAGTACTGTGATGCAATACTCACGTTAGGACCATGATGCAACACTCACGTTAGGACCGTGATGCAACACTCACGTTAGGACCGTGATGCAATACTCACGATAGGATCGTGATGCAACACTCATGTTAGGTCCGTGAAGCATCACTTACGTTAGGACCGTGAAGCAACACTCACGTTAGGACCGTGATGCAAAACTCACGTTAGGACCGTGATGCAAAACTCACATTAGGACCGTGATGTTACACTCATGTTAGGACCGTGATGCAACACTCACGTTAGGACCATGATGTAACACACACATTAGGACCGTGATGCACTACTCAAGTTAGGTATGTGATGCAACACTCTCGTTAGGACCATGATGCAACACTCACGTTAGGACCGTGATGCAACACTCACGTTAGGACTGTGTTGCAACACTCTCGGTAGGACCGTGATGCAACACTCAAGTTTGGTACGTGATGCAACACAAACGTTATGACTGTGATGCAACACTCACGTTAGGATCGTGATGCAACAATCTTGTTAGGACTGTGACGCAACACTCACGTTAGGACCGTGATGCAACACTCACGTTAGGACCGTGATGCAATACTCACGTTAGGACCATGATGCAACACTCACGATAGGACAGTGATGCTTCACGCACGTTAGAACCGTGTTGCAACACTCAGGTTAGGACCGTGATGCAACACTCACGTTAGGACCGTGATGCAACACTCACATAGGGACCGTGATGCAACACTCACGTTAGGACCCTGATGCGAAACTCACGTTTACAGTGATGCAACACTCACGTTAGGACCGTGATGCAATACTCACGTTAGGACCACGATGCAACACTCACGTTAGGACCGTGATGCAACACTCACGTTAGGTTCGTGATGCAACACTCACGTTAGGACCGTGATGCAATACTCACGTTAGGACCATGATGCAACACTCACGTTAGGACCATGATGCAACACTCACGTTAGGACCGTGATGCAACACTCACGTTAGATCCGTGACGCAACACTCACGTTAGGACCGTGACGCATCACTCACGTTAGGACCGTGATGCATCACTCATGTTAGGACCGTGATGCAACACTCATGTTAGGACCGTGATGCAATACTCACGTTAGGAGCATGATGCAATACTCACGTTAGGACCGTGATGCAATACTCACGTTAGGACTGTGATGCAATACTCACGATAGGATCGTGATGCAACACTCATGTTAGATTCGTGATGCAAGATTCACGTTAGAACCGAGATGCAACCCTCACGTTAGGACCGTGATGCGAAACTCACGTTTACCGTGATGCAACACTCACGTTAGGACCGTGATGCAATACTCACGTTAGGACCATGATGCAACACTCACGTTAGGACCATGATGCAACACTCACGTTAGGACAGTGATGCAACACTCACGTTAGGTCCGTGATGCAACACTCACATTAGGAATGTGATGCATCACTCACGTTTGGACCGTGATGCAACACTCACGTTAGGACCGTGATGCAACACTCACGTTAGGACCATGATAAAACACTCAAGTTAGGACCGTTATGCAACACTCACGTTAGGACCGTGATGCAATACTCACAATATTATCGTGATGTAACACTCCCGCTAGTACCGTGATGCAATACTCACGTTAGGACCATGATGCAACACTCACGTTAGGACCGTGATGCAACACTCACGTTAGGACCGTAATGCAATACTCACGATAGGATCGTGATGCAATACTCACGTTAGGACCGTGATGCATCACTCACGTTAGGACCGTGATGCATCACTCACGTTAGGACGATGATGCAAAACTCACGTTAGGACCGTGATGCAACACTCACGTTAGGACCGTGAAGAAATACTCACGATAGGATCGTGATACAACACTCACGTTAGTACTGTGATGCAATACTCACGTTAGGACCATGATGCAACACTCACGTTAGGACCGTGATGCAATACTCACGTTAGGACCGTGATGAAATACTCACGATAGGATCGTGATGCAACGCTCACGTTAAGTCCGTGAAGCAACACTTACCTTAGGACCGTGAAGCAATACTCACGTTAGGACCGTGATGCAAAACTCACGTTCGGACCGTGATGCAAAACTCACATTAGGACCGTGATGTTACACTCATGTTAGGACCGTGATGCAACACTCACGTTAGGACCATGATGTAACACACACATTAGGACCGTGATGCAACACTCACGTTAGGATCGTGATGCAACAATCTTGTTAGGACTGTGACGCAACACTCACGTTAGGACCGTGATGCAACACTCACGTTAGGACCGTGATGCAATACTCACATTATGACCATGATGCAACACTCACGATAGGACAGTGATGCTTCACGCACGTTAGAACCGTGTTGCAACACTCAGGTTAGGACCGTTATGCAACACTCACGTTAGGACCGTGATGCAACACTCACATAGGACCGTGATGCAACACTCACGTTAGGACCCTGATGCGAAACTCACGTTTACAATGATGCAACACTCACGTTAGGACCGTGATGCAATACTCACGTTAGGACCATGATGCAACACTCACGTTAGGACCGTGATGCAACACTCACGTTAGGTTCGTGATGCAACACTCACGTTAGGACCGTGATGCAATACTCACGTTAGGACCATGATGCAACACTCACGTTAGGACCATGATGCAACACTCACGTTAGGACCGTGATGCAAAACTCACGTTAGATCCGTGACGCAACACTCACGTTAGGACCGTGACGCATCACTCACGTTAGGACCGTGATGCATCACTCACGTTAGGACCGTGATGCAACACTCATGTTAGGACCGTGATGCAATACTCACGTTAGGAGCATGATGCAATACTCACGTTAGGACCGTGATGCAATACTCACGTTAGGACTGTGATGCAATACTCACGATAGGATCGTGATGCAACACTCATGTTAGATTCGTGATGCAAGATTCACGTTAGAACCGTGATGCAACCCTCACGTTAGGACCGTGATGTGAAACTCACGTTTACCGTGATGCAACACTCACGTTAGGACCGTGATGCAATACTCACGTTAGGACCATGATGCAACACTCACGTTAGGACCATGATGCAACACTCACGTTAGGACAGTGATGCAACACTCACGTTAGGTCCGTGATGCAACACTCACATTAGGAATGTGATGCATCACTCACGTTTGGACCGTGATGCAACACTCACGTTAGGACCGTGATGCAACACTCACGTTAGGACCATGATAAAACACTCAAGTTAGAACCGTTATGCAACACTCACGTTAGGACCGTGATGCAATACTCACAATAGGATCGTGATGTAACACTCCCGCTAGTACCGTGATGCAATACTCACGTTTGGACCATGATGCAACACTCACGTTAGGACCGTGATTCAACACTCACGTTAGGACCGTAATGCAATACTCACGATATGATCGTGAAGCAATACTAACGTTAGGACCGTGATGCATCACTCACGTTAGGACCGTGATGCATCACTCACGTTAGGATGATGATGCAAAACTCACGTTAGGACCGTGATGCAACACTCACGTTAGGACCGTGAAGCAATACTCACGATAGGATCGTGATACAACACTCACGTTAGTACTGTGATGCAATACTCACGTTAGGACCATGATGCAACACTCACGTTAGGACCGTGATGCAATACTCACGCTAGGACCGTGATGAAATACTCACGATAGGATCGTGATGCAACGCTCACGTTAAGTCCGTGAAGCAACACTTACCTTAGGACCGTGAAGCAATACTCACGTTAGGACCGTGATGCAAAACTCACGTTCGGACCGTGATGCAAAACTCACATTAGGACCGTGATGTTACACTCATGTTAGGACCGTGATGCAACACTCACGTTAGGACCATGATGTAACACACACATTAGGACCGTGATGCAACACTCACGTTAGGATCGTGATGCAACAATCTTGTTAGGACTGTGACGCAACACTCACGTTAGGACCGTGATGCAACACTCACGTTAGGACCGTGATGCAATACTCACATTATGACCATGATGCAACACTCACGATAGGACAGTGATGCTTCACGCACGTTAGAACCGTGTTGCAACACTCAGGTTAGGACCGTTATGCAACACTCACGTTAGGACCGTGATGCAACACTCACATAGGAACCGTGATGCAACACTCACGTTAGGACCCTGATGCGAAACTCACGTTTACAGTGATGCAACACTCACGTTAGGACCGTGATGCAATACTCACGTTAGGACCGTGATGCAACACTCACGTTAGGACGTGATGCAACACTCACGTTAGGACGTGATGCAACACTCACGTTAGGACCGTGATGCAATACTCACGTTAGNCATTAGGACCGTGATGCACTACTCAAGTTAGGTATGTGATGCACACTCTCGTTAGGACCATGATGCAACACTCACGTTAGGACCGTGATGCAACACTCACGTTAGGACTGTGTTGCAACACTCTCGTAGGACCGTGATGCAACACTCAAGTTTGGTACGTGATGCAACACAAACGTTATGACTGTGATGCAACACTCACGTTAGGATCGTGATGCAACAATCTTGTTAGGACTGTGACGCAACACTCACGTTAGGACCGTGATGCAACACTCACGTTAGGACCGTGATGCAATACTCACGTTAGGACCATGATGCAACACTCACCAATAGGACCGTGATGCAACACTCACGTTAGGACCATGATGCAACACTCACGTTAGGACAGTGATGCAACACTCACGTTAGGTCCGTGATGCAACACTCACATTAGGAATGTGATGCATCACTCACGTTTGGACCGTGATGCAACACTCACGTTAGGACCGTGATGCAACACTCACGTTAGGACCATGATAAAACACTCAAGTTAGGACCGTTATGCAACACTCACGTTAGGACCGTGATGCAATACTCACAATAGGATCGTGATGTAACACTCCCGCTAGTACCGTGATGCAATACTCACGTTAGGACCATGATGCAACACTCACGTTAGGACCGTGATGCAACACTCACGTTAGGACCGTAATGCAATACTCACCTATATCGTGATGCAATACTCACGTTAGGACCGTGATGCATCACTCACGTTAGGACCGTGATGCATCACTCACGTTAGGACGATGATGCAAAACTCACGTTAGGACCGTGATGCAACACTCACGTTAGGACCGTGAAACAATACTCACGATAGGATCGTGATACAACACTCACGTTAGTACTGTGATGCAATACTCACGTTAGGACCATGATGCAACACTCACGTTAGGACCGTGAAGCAACACTCACGTTAGGACCGTGATGCAATACTCACGATAGGATCGTGATGCAACACTCATGTTAGGTCCGTGAAGCATCACTTACGTTAGGACCGTGAAGCAACACTCACGTTAGGACCGTGATGCAAAACTCACGTTAGGACCGTGATGCAACTCACATTAGGACCGTGATGTTCACTCATGTTAGGACCGTGATGCAACACTCACGTTAGGACCATGATGTAACACACACACATTAGGACCGTGATGCACTACTCAAGTTAGGTATGTGATGCAACACTCTCGTTAGACCATGATGCAACACTCACGTTAGGACCGTGATGCAACACTCACGTTAGGACTGTGTTGCAACACTCTCGGTAGGACCGTGATGCAACACTCAAGTTTGGTACGTGATGCAACACAAACGTTATGACTGTGATGCAACACTCACGTTAGGATCGTGATGCAACAATCTTGTTAGGACTGTGACGCAACACTCACGTTAGGACCGTGATGCAACACTCACGTTAGGACCGTGATGCAATACTCACGTTAGGACCATGATGCAACACTCACGATAGGACAGTGATGCTTCACGCTCACGTTAGAACCGTGTTGCAACACTCAGGTTAGGACCGTGATGCAACACTCACGTTAGGACCGTGATGCAACACTCACATAGGGACCTTGATGCAACACTCACGTTAGGACCCTGATGCGAAACTCACGTTTACAGTGATGCAACACTCACGTTAGGACCGTGATGCAATACTCACGTTAGGACCACGATGCAACACTCACGTTAGGCCGTGATGCAACACTCACGTTAGTTCGTGATGCAACACTCACGTTAGGACCGTGATGCAATACTCACGTTAGGACCATGATGCAACACTCACGTTAGGACCATGATGCATCACTCACGTTAGGACCGTGATGCAACACTCACGTTAGATCCGTGACGCAACACTCACGTTAGGACCGTGACGCATCACTCACGTTAGGACCGTGATGCATCACTCATGTTAGGACCGTGATGCAACACTCATGTTAGGACCGTGATGCAATACTCACGTTAGGAGCATGATGCAATACTCACGTTAGGACCGTGATGCAATACTCACGTTAGGACTGTGATGCAATACTCACGATAGGATCGTGATGCAACACTCATGTTAGATTCGTGATGCAAGATTCACGTTAGAACCGAGATGCAACCCTCACGTTAGGACCGTGATGCGAAACTCACGTTTACCGTGATGCAACACTTACGTTAGGACCGTGATGCAATACTCAAGTTAGGACCATGATGCAACACTCACGTTAGGACCATGATGCAACACTCACGTTAGGACAGTGATGCAACCTCACGTTAGGTCCGTGATGCACACTCACATTAGGATGTGATGCATCACTCACGTTTGGACCGTGATGCAACACTCACGTTAGGACCGTGATGCAACACTCACGTTAGGACCATGATAAAACACTCAAGTTAGGACCGTTATGCAACACTCACGTTAGGACCGTGATGCAATACTCACAATATTATCGTGATGTAACACTCCCGCTAGTACCGTGATGCATTACTCACGTTAGGACCATGATGCACACTCACGTTAGGACCGTGATGCAACACTCACGTTAGGACCGTAATGCAATACTCACGATAGGATCGTGATGCAATACTCACGTTAGGACCGTGATGCATCACTCACGTTAGGACCGTGATGCATCACTCACGTTAGGACGATGATGCAAAACTCACGTTAGGACCGTGATGCAACACTCACGTTAGGACCGTGAAGAAATACTCACGATAGGATCGTGATACACACTCACGTTAGTACTGTGATGCAATACTCACGTTAGGACCATGATGCAACACTCACGTTAGGACCGTGATGCATACTCACGTTAGGACCGTGATGCAATACTCACGATAGGATCGTGATGCAACGCTCACGTTAAGTCCGTGAAGCAACACTTACCTTAGGACCGTGAAGCAATACTCACGTTAGGACCGTGATGCAAAACTCACGTTCGGACCGTGATGCAAACTCACATTAGGACCGTGATGTTACACTCATGTTAGGACCGTGATGCAACACTCACGTTAGGACCATGATGTAACACACATTAGGACCGTGATGCAACACTCACGTTAGGATCGTGATGCAACAATCTTGTTAGGACTGTGACGCAACACTCACGTTAGGACCGTGATGCAACACACTCACGTTGGACCGTGATGCAATACTCACATTATGACCATGATGCAACACTCACGATAGGACAGTGATGCTTCACGCACGTTAGAACCGTGTTGCAACACTCAGGTTAGGACCGTGATGCAACACTCACGTTAGGACCGTGATGCAACACTCACATAGGACCGTGATGCAACACTCACGTTAGGACCCTGATGCGAAACTCACGTTTACAATGATGCAACACTCACGTTAGGACCGTGATGCAATACTCACGTTAGGACCATGATGCAACACTCACGTTAGGACCGTGATGCAACACTCACGTTAGGTTCGTGATGCAACACTCACGTTAGGACCGTGATGCAATACTCACGTTAGGACCTGATGCAACACTCACGTTAGGACCATGATGCAACACTCACGTTAGGACCGTGATGCAAAACTCACGTTAGATCCGTGACGCAACACTCACGTTAGGACCGTGACGCATCACTCACGTTAGGACCGTGATGCATCACTCACGTTAGGACCGTGATGCAACACTCATGTTAGGACCGTGATGCAATACTCACGTTACGAGCATGATGCAATACTCACGTTAGGACCGTGATGCAATACTCACGTTAGGACTGTGATGCAATACTCAGGATAGGATCGTGATGCAACACTCATGTTAGATTCGTGATGCAAGATTCACGTTAGAACCGTGATGCAACCCTCACGTTAGGACCGTGATGTGAAACTCACGTTTACCGTGATGCAACACTCACGTTAGGACCGTGATGCAATACTCACGTTAGGTCCATGATGCAACACTCACGTTAGGACCATGATGCAACACTCACGTTAGGACAGTGATGCAACACTCACGTTAGGTCCGTGATGCAACACTCACATTAGGAATGTGATGCATCACTCACGTTTGGACCGTGATGCAACACTCACGTTAGGACCGTGATGCAACACTCACGTTAGGACCATGATAAAACACTCAAGTTAGAACCGTTATGCAACACTCAGCGTTAGGACCATGATGCAATACTCACAATCGGATCGTGATGTAACACTCCCGCTAGTACCGTGATGCAATACTCACGTTGGGACCATGATGCAACACTCACGTTAGGACCGTGATTCAACACTCACGTTAGGACCGTAATGCAATACTCACGATATGATCGTGAAGCAATACTAACGTTAGGACCGTGATGCATCACTCACGTTAGGACCGTGATGCATCACTCACGTTAGGATGATGATGCAAAACTCACGTTAGGACCGTGATGCAACACTCACGTTAGGACCGTGAAGCAATACTCACGATAGGATCGTGATACAACACTCACGTTAGTACTGTGATGCAATACTCACGTTAGGACCATGATGCAACACTCACGTTAGGACCGTGATGCAATACTCACTTAGGACCGTGATGAAATACTCACGATAGGATCGTGATGCAACGCTCACGTTAAGTCCGTGAAGCACACTTACCTTAGGACCGTGAAGCAATACTCACGTTAGGACCGTGATGCAAAACTCACGTTCGGACCGTGATGCAAAACTCACTTAGGACCGTGATGTTACTCATGTTAGGACCGTGATGCAACACTCACGTTAGGACCATGATGTAACACACACATTAGGACCGTGATGCAACACTCACGTTAGGATCGTGATGCAACAATCTTGTTAGGACTGTGACGCACTCACGTTAGGACCGTGATGCAACACTCACGTTAGGACCGTGATGCAATACTCACATTATGACCCATGATGCAACACTCACGATAGGACAGTGATGCTTCACGCACGTTAGAACCGTGTTGCAACACTCAGGTTAGGACCGTTATGCAACACTCACGTTAGGACCGTGATGCAACACTCACATAGGAACCGTGATGCAACACTCACGTTAGGACCCTGATGCGAACTCACGTTTACAGTGATGCAACACTCACGTTAGGACCGTGATGCAATACTCACGTTAGGACCTGATGCAACACTCACGTTAGGACCGTGATGCAACACTCACGTTAGGTTCGTGATGCAACACTCACGTTAGGACCGTGATGCAATACTCACGTTAGGACATGATGCAACACTCACGTAGGAC
>WNGS01009983.1:0-11665 GCA_020271785.1 Procambarus virginalis | reverse complement strand
CAGCGAGACGTTCCTCGCGACCTCTGACCGAGGACGAAATTCTCGTAATTTGTTCCTGGATGGTGATGAGTCTGATATAGACGACTCAGACTTTGATCATGACTACGAGTGTGAACATGCTGGCTCCACCAGGGCTAGGCCTAGCATTTCGCCTATGCCTCTTCGCCCTCACTCGACCCCAATTTGTGCAAGACCACACAGGTCATGTGCTCCCTTGCAAGATATTGATGTTTTGCTCGATGATTCTGAAGAAGGTGAATCATTTTCCGGTTTTAGTGACTTAGAATCAGAAAATAGTTTCGCTAGTGCCAGTGGAGGAGTGTGTGGTGTTGCCAAGCGACAATGTGTTGCGTCAGCAGCATCTGGCCAAGCCATGCGGCACCGCATGGCACCACATAACAAAGACCTTTAACATCGAGGAATTTTCCATCACTGTCCCTGCCCGCCCCTACTGTTCCTAGACCTGCTTCAGCTCCTGGTACACGGTTTCCTCGCCGTGGTGCCGCTATTGGCTCTAGAAAGACACCCGGTGTTTTTGGTGGAGTGATGGGACAGATTTTGTTCCACAAATTCCTGTTTTTGATAATTCGGATGTTGGAATTACAGACATTTTCCCTGATAAAGGTGCAGATATGTGTGAAATGGACTATTTTACTGCATATTTTGATGAGCCGCTAATGGAACATCTTGTTCATGAGACGAACAAATATGCAAGTGATCTCATTGATGAGGAGGAGTTATCTGATTTTTCACGTTTGCAGCGATGGAAAGATACGACTGTAGGTGAAATGTATGTGTTTTTGGCACTGTGTATGTTGATGAAACATTGTGTCAAACACGTAATCGACCATTACTAGACCATACTGTTCCAACACCGATGTTTGGCAAATATATGTCTCGAGACCGATTTGTGATAAGCCTCAGGTGTCTTCACTTTGCAAATAATGAAGACAGGAAGATGATGGTAGACTTTGGAAGGTAAGGCACGTACTGAATGAACTTATCGGAAAGTACAGGGATTTCTACGTACCAGCTCAGAAGCTTGTGATTGACGAATCCCTTGTGCTTTTCAAAGGACGTCTTGCCTTCAAGCAGTATATTCCATCCAAACGCCACCAATTTGGATTGAAATTCTTTGTACTCTGTGACTGTGAAACAGGAATTGTGTTACATATGATAATGTATACGGGTACAAATGTAGACATTCCTGCTAATGACCAACATGGCTTCTCAGGTAGTGTTGTGAAGGCACTGCTTGCACCATATCTGAACAAGGGCCACATATTGTACACAGATAACTATTATACCAGTCCCTTGCTAACTAGGTTCTTGCTTGATAATAGAACTGAGTGTATTACTAAGTGTAGTTACGGATGAGAGCTATGCTCATGGTGTGTGGCACAGTGAAGGCAAACGAAGGGAAATGCCAGTGTTTCCAGGTGCTATGCAGGTTGGTGATTGCGAGCTCAGAAAAACAGGTGGAACACTTTCAGTGCGGTGGAAAGACAGGCGTGAAGTGAACATGTTGACCACCATTCATGCTGGAACAATGCTGGACAGTGGCAAGGTGAACAGAACCACCAGAGAACTAATCTATAGCCAGATTGTGTCTTGGACTATAACATCAACATGCGTTTGGTGGATAAATGTGATATGATGGTGGGGCAGTAGAGTGTGTACGGAAAACAGTGAAGTGGACCAAGAAAATGTTTTTCCCTTGTTGATGTAACAATGCTGAACAGTTACAATATGTATCTTGTCAAAACAGGTGGTAAACATAATTTCTGTGCATTCAATTTTACTGTAGTAACACAATTACTACAGAAGTTTGGCAAAGAAATTCCTGGTGTACAGAGGCCCATTCTGAACCCGGTATTGCACCATGCTCCAACACCTAGGCTTGCTTACAGAGATGCCTTTTTGACACACAGTCTCAGGTTTTTACCACCAACTGGAAAGCATGCAGTAGGCCAGCGTGCGTGTGTAGTATGCTGGTCAACAACCAAGAGGGAACAGAAAAGAAAAATGGTGATGACTTGGTGCATAGCGTCAGGTCGCTCTATGCCATGTCCAATGTTTCAATGAGTATCACAGTCTTGATGACTTCTAAATGTCCAAGACTGGTGCCAAAACATGTAAATACAGAATAAGTGAGTGTATATAGTGGAAATAAATCATAAGATATTGTATATTTTATTGTGAAATAAGACATTTTTGTGCAAATACTTGTGACACTAATATGTGGATACAGTATACATTGACAACATTTTATGTTTATAAATCTCCTTGTGAGAACATATTGAACCACACCAGTGAAAAAAAATGGGTGTAAAAAGTTGTATAACATGTGAACTTGTCTTTACCCTTCAATTGCGCATCGCATCATATGATGCTTTGACCGACTTGCAGAAAATTGCGCATCGCATCATATGATGCGTTGGAGTACTACGCAAGATTTAAACGGCCCGCGGATACACGGGGTTCACCACACCTTCATCAGGGCTCTTGTAAACAGACGCCATTTTTAAAAAAAATCGTGGGCCAAACTCCCGGGTGTTAGGGGCCTCAGTATCGAGTAAGCTACCAAGCCTGACGCACGCAGCATGAGCTCACAGCACTGCTGTTCAGCTTGTGACCACAGCATCGCCTAAAAATGCCATAATATACTTGTTCATGCTATTATGTAGCGATAATATTATTACAGAAGACCCCTGACTGTGATAAAACTGACCATGGGTCTGATAATAAGAGGATTGTGATGATATTTAGCGCTGTGCTCCATGGAGGGAGGAGTAATGCTGTGGGAGGGAGGGTGGTGGCGTTGTTATCTGACTGTGTGTGGCCACCTTTTATTGACTGCACTCACCATACCAGCTTAGTGGTTCGCTATGGTGAACACAAATGTAGATACTTATATATAACGTGTGTATAGAGGGTATAAACAGCAAGAGTAGGAGGTTGGGAGCCGCCATTTTGGTGAGAGGAGCGTCGTCTGCAGGAATTATCGTGTTGTTTACTGGTGACCACGTCTTTGGGCACCATACCAGTTTACTTGTACAAGTATGGTGAATAAAACCGGTAGATATTTATATATAATGTGTGTATATAGCGTAATAACACCACAAGCAGTATTGTTGGAGGAGAAATATTAGTGCTGCGTCTGGCCTTGAGGGCGGCAGCCATCAGCTGACTGTGAGGTCCCACGTCTTTGTGCTTTACTCACCATACAAGCTTAGTGTACAGTTATGGTGAACAAAACATGTAAATACTTATATATAACGTCTGTATATAAAAGCAAAAACAGTATGGTGAGTGGAAAATGGTGGCAAGTCAGGTGAGGAGGGGAGGGAGTGGCAGCCAGTGGCGGGCTGCCACTGCTGCCACTGCCACTCAGCATACCAACTTAGTGGTTCGTTATGGTGAACACGAATGTAGATACTTATATATAGCGTCTGTATATAGTGAATAAAAGCAAAAACAGTATTGTGGGAGGAGAATGTGGTGAGTCAGTGACTTGAGGGAGGGCGTGAGTGGCTGGCTGGTACACGGCGGTCACTCCTCGTTACTTTTTGACTCATAATAGCAACTTAGTGGTTCGTTATGGTGAACAAAACATGCAGATACTTATATATAACCTGTGTATATAGTGTAATAACCGACAAAGTATTTGTTCACTGTTTGATGAACATAATTGAATCAACAATAAGCACACCATATTTTTGAGTACAGCGATGATTCACACATTTCATTATATAAATATATCACACTACACACTATTGAATAATATTACAGCAAAAAAAACTACGAAAAATCAATCAGAGACATTGAAATAATTAGGCAATTATCTCTTTGTGGCAACTCTGGCCTGACAGCTGGCGATCAACAGACCGCCTGGGACGCATGCTGAGTGAGCGCCTGTTTTGTGCCAGACTTCCCTGCCCTATAGCGGCCAATATATTCAACTTACGATTTTTTTATTATTTTTCCCGTGATCAGTGAACACAAATTAACAGGTTAGGAAGAAAAAATAATTTTTTTTTTTTTTTTTGTATGCGCCTGTGGGTGTCAAATGGTATATAGCTATGCGCCATTTAAGGGTTAATCACTGTGCACGCCGAGTTTTATGTGAAATTCCCCCGGTGCGCATGAAATAAAGTGTTCCCAAAAGTTCTTTTTTCTTCGTAAAATGATAAATTCCCTTCCCTGAACATGTCTATGTAAAAATAATATCAAATTCCACTTACTATGGCTGTGGGGATGTGGACAAGGTGTGCTGTGACATCATCAGGGCCTGGTCGCCTGTGCGTGACTCGCCCAGACACGGTCGCACGGGCCATTCAAGCACCGGGTGTTACCACAAATATATTTTCAATTATTTGTTCTCTGTATTTCCAATGCGGTTTATTTCCTTTTTTATCGTATGTGATGCATTTTTGTGTCCTTTACAATACTGTATGTATACAGTAGAACATTCATAATGTTCCATGGAACTGTGATACATGTGTCAGTAATGTGTCCACAATAAATGTTTATTGTCGCAATTATACATGTTAAAAAAATCACTCAAATTACAATATGTACAGTTTCACACACTATTTACACAGTAACACACTGTATTACACACTCAGTACTTCGGAAATGAGTAATAATCAACGAAGTAGTCCATGGTACACAACGCGACTTTTGCTCTCAGTGCACTAGGTACAGATAAATTTTCGCTTCCTGTTTCTTCATTCTGTGTGCTTGCAAATAACGCACTCACGTACACCCTTGGCTTTAGTACTTGTAGGATGTGTGTAGCCAAGCTTATAAAGCATAAGGTAGTATTGAAAAGATTATAGGAAAAGATCAATTTGTAAGGTTGTCTTGAGAAGATCACTTTGTATGGTCCCACACAGGAAGAGATTCAGCTTGCCTCAAAGAGTGTCTGTCAGTTAGGAAGAGAATTAGGTATTCTTGAAAATATCTATGGAGAACACCACCATGGAAGCTGCTAACACTGTTCATCTATGCTACTTGTATCAGATGCATCATCACTGAACGCAGAAAACAATTCATCTATGTATCATCTAAATAGATTGGAGATGGCATAGGATTACAAGGGGCGATGCTCAGAGCTACAACTGGATATGATCGCTGTATCCTCCTCATAGGTGCTGTATCACTTGCATCCACTCTTTGTGTTAGGTCCTTATTGCGTCTAGCTTCACCAATATTATGACCCTTATGTTCTTCAAACAATAAGGTTTGAATTTCACCGACTGAACGTTAACATGGTTGCTCACTCAGTACTAACTCAGCCAACAGTCCTAGGGCATTCTGGGAATTTTTTCCAAGATGGCTGCCTCTCACTGGAGGTCCTAAGAGTCCATTTCGTACACAACCAACTTCGTACACATTTAGAATTGGTACCGAAAAATCAAAAAGAGTTTTCTCGATTGGCGCAGTTTCCCGCCGACCGAGAATACTCGGTTGGCACAGTTAATTGGTTAATTGTTAGGGTAACCTGCTTCCTTTTAACACCTTCAGAATGATTGATGCTGCCACCAGACATAGTTTTGGCCAAAAATGATCAAAGTTACTATGAAAACAAAAAATATTTAAAAAACGTTTCACTAATGGGGTGATACTATGGAATAACGCGAGGGATGGGAGCACATGGGCTGTTTGGCTTGACCAGGCCCGGATGGGTCCACTTGAGGGCAGGCACATTATGTAGGCCGCCAGGCAGAAAAAACTCTCAATATTTTTGGAGCATACTTCAGCTGTGCAAATTTGTTTTTAGGAAACTTGTATATTTGTTATTATATAATTATTTCTTTTATTTTTTACTGTGATGAATTGTTCTAAAATTAATGGTAATTCGTGCAGTGAATAGCCCCTCTACATCCCCCAGGCTATTTCCCCAGGTGGTCCCTCCCAACGCTCCCCCTCTCTCCCGACTCTACACACCCACCGCACCCCCTCCTACACCACGCGCCTAGAGCCACAGTCATACGGGATTAATACAGTACGGCCCGACCCCTGCCTTTCTGATCCGGACTGTTCGCTGCTTGTCCGGCTTACTGTCCAGATTGGGTAACATTGTCAGCAAGTTAACCGGCTCCAATTTCTGATCCAGCCAAACATCTGCTAGTCCGGTTTCCATGGACATTTTGGCCCGATGGTGAGATGTCCTTATCCAGCCATGATTTTGGCTGGATTAGGCCTTTTTCTGGATAGGCGTATTCCAGATTAGTGGGTGTCTACAGTAATAACAAATTTTATGTAAAAATAGGCAAAAATTAAAAAAAAAAAAGCTTTGAATGTAATGAAATGCCGTTTTCTGGGTGAGCCCCGGAGGCTCCCCTGGAGCTTATCGGGCTAATGTATGTTATATTAGACCGGGACATTAGCTATGGAGTTCAGACCTACAAGGGACCAGCACCAGAATTTAGCCCCTTTAGAGAGGTTTCAGGAAGCAATGGCCCTGGAAAACCCCCTTGTGGTTGGGGGTTTTCCTTATCTGCTATCAACTGGGGTTAGGCACCCAGAAAGGTAGGCATAACAAAACAAACCCCCACAGGGTAAGAAACTTAAAACAAAAATCAGAACAGAGAGGTAGAAACTCCCTACAATCCCAAGGAAACAAGAAAACAAGCAAACATACACTTTACTGCCGCTCCACTTGTCCGTGCAGCCCTTCCCTCCGCAAGAGGGGTGGGGGAAGGCGGACCTCATCGCACCAGCTGCCTAGCACCAGTTTGGAAGCTAAGCTTCAACCAACTTGAAAAACCGGTGGGAAGGAGGGCTGCCAGAGAGCCTCCAGGGCTCACGTAGAAAATGGCATTTCATTACATTCGACGCTGGTTTTCTGAGTGGAGCCCCTACGACTCAATGGATGAAAAAGAAAAGAAAGGGCTGACCCGGGAGGCGGCCACCACAAACTCCACAATGCGAAGTCGAGACAACAGGCAGCAACCTGCAACCGAAAGCAACACAAGAACGCACAGGAGCAGACCGCTCACAAAATAACAGGCGGCCAGGAACCTGTGCGACCCCTAAATCCCCGCGCTCAAAATGAGCCCAGACATTACCAAACATGGCAGCGAAAGCTGCAAACGTCTGAACTGCATGGGCGTAAGGATAGACCGCAGGCTGGTAGACTTAAGAACCCTGCGGACGACAAGGGAGTTCTGAGCCTGAAACAGGGAACGAGGGGAACTGGATCAACCCACAGCTCATCCGCAACCACGGCACGCAGGTAACGGCGAAGAGCCGCAAATGGACACAGCACATAACAGAACCAACCAAGCATCAATAACCCAAGGACCCCTCTGGAAAGCAGCCGACTCGGCCGTCGCCAGAAGGATGGAGAAAGACTGCAACGTGCAAACCTACCACCAGTACCAAAAGAGCAGAAACCCCTGCGCCGGAATAGAGCTGGAAGCTCCCCGACCTGACCCGCAGAGGCCAATGCCAACAAAATATGGCCTCTAAAAAACAATCTTGAACTGAAGGAGCTTACTCAAACTGAGGACAGGAAAGATAAGAGAGCACCCATGAAGGACCAGGACGGCTCAGGTGGCGCATGAGCAGGTTGGAGGTGAAATAAAGCACGAGAAAACGTGCGGACGGGGCGACGTGATGTCCACCCCAAATGCAAGCCGGAACAGCTCTGCCAGCGTTGCACGATACAAGGCACAGTAAGAAGCATCAATTAACGGTCTTGAAAAACGAAAGTCAAGACACCTGATGCGAAAGAGAAGACAACATATGACAAGCAAGAAAATGGCGAATAGAAACGCCAGGAAACATCATAGTGTCCCTGAGATGAAGATCACAGGGGGGCACAATCAACGAAGCCACTTGATCACCATAGAGATGGTGATACACCGCGTCAAAAGACCAGACGCGAAGAGCCGAGGAGAAGGCCGAACCAGCCATGTACAGGACCTGTCCAACCTGCCGAAAGAGGCGGAGCCGCAGGAAACGCCTCAGGTTCGACACCTATGAAGCAGCATCTGAAAACAAAGCTGGCCGTCACCAAGGGACCACAAAGACTACTTTCCTTGGGAGGACTCCAACTGTGCCAGAACCCGAGCAACAGCTGGACCAGGAGAAGAGTAACAGGAAACTCCACTTCGACCATCCTGCTGAAAGCATCCACTGCAAATGCCTCAAAGTGGGTAAGGGTGCCACATAGAAGGGAGACGCCGAACCACTCCAACGCGAAGATGTCCTTGTCCAGGAGTCCGTACATCCGCAGAGCCAACAAAATGAGTCAGCGACGACCTGCCAATCTGTGAACAAAGGCATGACCCGAGACAGGCCATCCGCCAGGAAGTAGGACACACCCCAGGCATGAAACGCACGGAGAGCCAACCCCGAGAATCCAGCAGACGAGCCACTCAAGGGACCAACCCCAAAGGTCAAGGGCCTAAGAGAATTCCCGTGGTTCCGGCAATGAACCACCGGAGAACAGTCTGAACGGAGCCAGATGGTAGAGCCCCGAGTGACCCGAACCCTCCACAGCGCAAACCAGACAGCCACGAACTCCTGACCGTGCTGTGAACCCGACGGTTGGACAGACCCCACCATCCCCGGCCGGCCCAGTGAGCACTGGTCACAAAGCCCCAACCGAGAGACGACCTATCCGTGAACGCATCGAGCAAAGGATCGGGTGTCACCAAGGCACGGAACCCCGAAAACCCCAAAGAGGAAGCTGGTGACGCAGCACCAACACAAGATCCCCGGAGGATGAACCCAGCAATCTCATAGAGGCGGAAGGGGAGTCCCTGAAGAACCAAACAGACGCGAAGCCAAACCCGGCCCTGCAGGCAGACCAGCACGGCAAAGTTCAGAATCCCGCACACCCGATTGATCAACCTCCGAGTGACCCGGACCCCCCTCATTAACAGCCAAAGGCGGGATCACAGCCGCAGCAACACTTCTGGAGGGAAAGAAAAAGAGCCGTCCAAGAGTCCTAAACAAAGACCCAGCCAGGTCCTTGTCACCAGAAACCTGAACCGGCGATCTGGAAAGAACCACACCCCAGGCGAGCAGACACGCAGACTGACTGAGAGCCCACACCACCAGTCGTCGAGGTAGGCCAGAAACCGAATCCCGAACAGACGCTACAGGTCACCAAGATCCAGTAAAGACGCGTATATACACTAAGTGCCGATTACAAACTAGGAAGGCAACAAAAGTGGCAAGCCTGAAGCCCACCACCAACTGTGCCAGTCCTGGAACCCTGGAGAGGAACATGCCAAGAGATCCAGAGACACCATCTAGGCACCCGCCCAACAGAAGCCGGACGGAGACAACTGTCTTCCGAAGAGGGCAAAGAATCCAGGGTGCAGACTGAACAAGTCCAGAGAACCACAGATCTGCAAGGCCGTGTCAGCACAGAACAGAGGGAACACTCGAAAGATGGGGCGGATCGACCACCTCCCAACGCCCCATTGGGAGTTCCATCCCCAAGTTCTATCCCAGGAGGCAGACAAGAGGAGCTCCAGCTTATTTCAACATCCTAAGTGTTGTAGTACAGGATGATGATAGTGAGTGGTGTCCCAGACAACATAAAGGTATAGTGCTTTTGAAAATAGGTGAGATAACAGGAATGTGCCAGGGAAGTGAAAAATTGGATGAGAAAAGTTGCCCTAGTGTTTACAGTGCAGAGAACAGCATTCAAGATGCCGCCGGTGGCAAGAGGAAATACACAACAGAGCTTGATTTTGATGGTTTCAGTGAAGAAAGCATTGAGATAACCAGTCTATACAACAAGTTGGCAAATTAGATACTATAGTGACCTCTCATATAGAATTAATTAGTAAATTGAAAGAAAGTAATGACCATTTAAATAGCAAAGTTGTATGTCTTGAGGTGTAGTGAAAGACCTGTGCAAGTAAGATTAAAATTGGAAACAATTGCAAAGCCATGGAAGAAGAATAGTCTCTTAAAAATAGCTTTGGAAGAAGTTAAAGTAAATTTAAACACAAATGACTACAATAGGTTAGGCAAGGAAATTCAACAGGAGAAACAGCTTTTGTCAGCACAGATGGAGGAAGTTGCACAGGGAATAGAACAGTGCAAGAAAGATATGCAACTCACTTATGCGCAAGTGGCCAAGGACAAGAAAAAATAGAAGAAGCAGTAAAGAAGTCAAACACTGCAGCAACCAAGATAAAACAACATTAGGCTAGAAGTGAGAAAGAATTGGCATCTAACCAAAGTTGGTGCAAACACAGTTGATCGGAGTAAGTCCCTGATCATTTTTGGATGCAAAGAAAAGAGATAACATCTAGGTCAGAAAGAGCTGTAGAAGAAGCAAAAGTAGTAGATAAAATTGTTGGCCTCGTGGAAGGTCTTACAACCAAAGAGAATGTGTGCGACTACAGGAGAATAGGCAGATATGTAAAAGGGAAAGATCGACCTTTGAGGATCACCCTAAACGGTGCCAAACAGATGGAAGAAGTACTAAGGAATGCCAGAAATTACAAAGCGTTGAGGATGGGAAGGGTGGTCGTTAAGACGAGATCTTTCAAAAGAAGATAGAGAGAAGCTGAAACTGAACCTCGCGAGGCAAAACGTTTAAATGAGAGCAGGAATGAGAAGAAATCAATTCTTTTTTCTACAAAGTGATAGGGGTAGGCAGACCAGTAAAGTGGTACATAAAGCAAACAACAAAATCATTAGAGAAAGGGGGAGTGAAAAATAAGAAGATGGGGAACAAGTTCCTGAAGATTGCATACACCAACATAGATGGAGTAAGGTCAAAGATACTGGAGTTAAGTGATATAATACAGCTGCAGACACCAGATTGTTGCACTCACGGAGACAAAACTTGAAGATGTTATTTTAAATGAGGTCATATTCCCAAGGGGCTACTCAATTTGGAGACGGGACAGAAAAATTAGGAAAGGCGGTGGCGTTGCTGTGCTGGTGAAAGAACACCTAAAGGTGAACGAAATAATGACTGCCAATCCACAAGAAGTTGACATAATAGCACTAGAGATCTGCCATGAGGATGATAAACTAGTGATCATAAATGCATATAGTCCACCGCTAAGCAGCACATGGTCAAAGAGGAGCTAGATAGTAAACGAGAGGTCTTATAACGATAATGAGAGATCATAGCGAGAGCGGATAACGATAGTTCACGACTGTTGATAGTCGGCGACTTCAACTTGAAATCCATAGACTGGGAAGCATATGAAGCTAAAACAGAAGATTTCTGGACCTGTAAATTGTAGACCTCATCCTGGAACATTCTTGTATCAACATGTTAAACAAGCTACGAGGATGAGGGAAGGGTGACGTTCCTCCATGCTAGATTTGATATTTACCAGGAAGGAGGAAGAAATATTTGACATTCAGTACCTCCTCCCTTGGGTAAAAGTGACCATGTCTTTTGGGGATAAAGTATGCAATGCGTTATAATCTGGAAGAAAATATGATGGTCGATGCAATTGAAAAACCTGACTTTAGGAGAGGACATTATGGCAACCTTAGAAAATTTTTAGGAGTATAATTGGACAGACTTGTTGCTAGGCAGGAAGTGAATGAGATGTATGTCAGTTTGTGAAATATATGATAAAGGCACAAAAAATTTATACCAAAACAGAGAAGCAGAACTAGGAAACAGGATTGGTTCGACAGAAAGTGCGAGAGGTCCAGAGAC
>WNGS01009982.1:7978-22491 GCA_020271785.1 Procambarus virginalis | reverse complement strand
GTAGGAAGCAGGAGACCAGATACAAGGTATCATCTTGGGAGATGAAATACTTCAAGAGTCAGAGAGAGAGAAAGACCTGGGGGTTGATATCACGCCAGACCTGTCCCCTGAAGCTCATATCAAGAGGATAACATCAGCAGCATATGCCAGGTTGGCTAACATAAGAACGGCCTTTAGAAACTTGTGTAAGGAATCTTTCAGAACATTATATACCACATATGTCAGACCAATCCTGGAGTATGCGGCTCCAGCATGGAGTCCCTATCTAGTCAAGCATAAGACTAAACTGGAAAAGGTTCAAAGGTTTGCCACCAGACTAGTACCCGAGCTGAGAGGTATGAGCTACGAGGAGCGACTGCAGGAATTAAACCTCACACACGCTGGAAGACAGAAGAGTTAGGGGGGACATGATCACCACATTCAAGATTCTGAAGGGAATTGATAGGGTAGATAAAGACAGGCTATTTAACACGAGGGGCACACGCACAAGGGGACACAGGTGGAAACTGAGTGCCCAAATGAGCCACAGAGATATTAGAAAGAACTTTTTTAGTGTCAGAGTGGTTGACAAATGGAATGCATTAGGAAGTGATGTGGTGGAGGCTGACTCCATACACAGTTTCAAGTGTAGATATGATAGAGCCCAATAGGCTCAGGAATCTGTACACCTGTTGATTGACGGTTGAGTGGCGGGACCAAAGAGCCAGAGCTCAACCCCCGCAAACACAACTAGGTGAGCACACACACACACACACACACACACACACACACACACACACACACACCACACACACATTAATTATGAGAATGATATTGCAGTCAAAGCGAAAAAGCAACCTAAATTACTACATAGCCATATAAGAAGGAAGATGTCGGTAAATGACCAAGTGACAAGACTGAGGAAAACAGAAGGGGCATATACAGAAAGCGACAAGGAAATCTGCGAGGTACTGAATGCAAATTTCCATGGAGTGTTCACAACCGAGCCTGAGCAGCTCCCATTGTTAGAAGCGATTACCCTAAATGACAGACTATCAGACATAGAGGTGACAGCAGAGGAGGTAATGAAACAGTTGACAACACTGGATGCAAACAAAGCTGTTGGACCAGACAAAGTATCACCGTGGATACTTAAAGAGGCAGCGCAGGCTCTCAGTGTGCCTCTGGCAATGATCTTTAATGAGTCACTTATGTCGGGAGAATTGCCCAGTTGCTGGAAGGAGGCAAATGTCGTACCGATTTTCAAGAAAGGTGACAGGGAGGAGGCACTTAACTACAGACCCGTATCATTGACAAGCATCCCCTGCAAAATACTTGAAAGAATAATTAGGCTAAGACTTGTTGAGCACCTGGAGAGCATTGGGTTTGTAAACAAGCACCAACATGGTTTCTGGACAGGGAAATCATGCCTAACAAACCTTTTAGAATTCTATGATAAAGTAACAAGGATAAGGCAGGACAGAGAAGGCTGGGCAGACTGCATATTTCTTGACTGCCAAAGGCCTTTGATACAGTACCGCACATGAGACTGCTATACAAACTTGAGAGGCAGGCAGGAGTAAGCGGAAAGGCCCTAGAATGGGTGAAGAACTACCTAACAGGAAGGAGCCAGAGGGTAATGGTAAGGGGCGAGAAGTCGGACTGGAGAACAGTAACAAGTGGAGTACCTCAAGGATCGGTGCTGGGACCAATCCTCTTTCTAATTTACGTAAATGACATGTTTACAGGAGTGGAGTCATACATGTCAATGTTTGCGGATGACGCAAAATTAATGAGAAGAGTTGTGACAGACGAGGATTGTAGGATCCTCCAAGAGGACTTAAACAGGTTGCAGAGATGGTCAGGGAAATGGCTACTGGAGTTTAACACCAGTAAATGTAAAGTTATGGAAATGGGATCAGGTGATAGGAGACCAAAGGGACAGTACACAATGAAGGGGAACAGCCTACCTGTAACGATTCGAGAAAGAGATCTGGGAGTGGATGTGACACCTAATCTAACTCCTGAGGCACATATAAATAGGATAACGACAGCAGCGTACTCTACACTGGCGAAAATTAGAACTTCATTCAGAAACCTAAATGAGGAGGCTTTTAGGGCGCTTTACACTGCATACGTGAGACCCGTCTTAGAGTATGCCGCGCCATCATGGAGCCCCCACCTGAAGAAACACATAAGGAAACTGGAGAAGGTTCAGAGGTTTGCGACGAGGCTTGTCCCAGAGTTACGAGGGAAGGGATATGAAGAGCGACTGAAGGAACTGAACCTTACGACACTAGAGAAAAGAAGGGAGAGAGGAGATATGATAGGGACATATAAAATACTCAGGGGAATTGACAAAGTGGAAATAGATGAAATGTTCACACGTAATAATAACAGAACGAGGGGACATGGGAAACTGGAAACTCAGATGAGTCACAGAGATGTTAGGAAGTTTTCTTTTAGCGTGAGAGTAGTGGAAAAATGGAATGCACTTGGGGAACAGGTTGTGGAAGCAAATACTATTCATACTTTTAAGACTAGGTATGATAGGGAAATGGGACAGGAGTCATTGCTGTAAACAACCGATAGCTGGAAAGGCGGGATCCAAGAGTCAATGCTCGATCCTGCAAACACAAATAGGTGAGTACACGCACACACACACACACACGCGAGACTGCTATACAAACGTGAGAGGCAGGCAGGAGTAAGCGGAAAGGCTCTAGCATGGGTGAAGAACTACCTAACAGGAAAGAGCCAGAGGGTAATGGTAAGGGGCGAGAAGTCGGACTGGCGAACAGTAACGAGTGGAGTACCTCAAGGATCGGTGCTGGGCCCAATCCTCTTTCTTGTTTACGTAAATGATATGTTTACAGGAGTGGAATCCTACATGTCAATGTTTACGGATGACGCAAAATTAATGAGAAGAGTTGTGACAGATGAGGATTGTAGGATCCTCCAAGAGGACCTGGACAGGTTGCAGAGATGGTCAGAGAAATGGCTACTGGAGTTCAACATGAGTAAATGTAAAGTTATGGAAATGGGATCAGGTGATAGGCGACCAAAGAGAGAATACACAATGAAAGCCTACCTGTAACGATTCGAGAAAGAGATCTGGGAGAGGACTTAACACCTAACCTAACTCCTGAGGCACATATAAATAGGATAACAACAGCAGCGTACTATACACTGGCGAAAGTGAGAACTTCATTCAGAAACCTAAGTGAGGTGGCTTTTAGGGCACTGTACACTGCCTACGTGAGTCCCGTCTTAGAGTTTGCTGCACCATCATGGAGTCCTCCACCTGAAGAAACACATAAGGAAACTGGAAAAGGTTCAGAATTTTGCGACGAGGCTTATCCCAGAGTTACGAGGGATGAGATGTGAAGAGCGCCTGAAAGAACTGAACCTTACGACACTAGAAAAAAAAGAAGGGAGAGAGGGGATATTATAGGAACATATAAAATACTCAGGGGAATTGACAAAGTGGAGATAGATGAAATGTTCACACGTAATAGTAATAGAACGAGGGGACATGGGTGGAAACTGGAAACACAGATGAGTCACAGAGATGTTAGGAAGTTTTCTTTTAGCGTGAGAGTAGTGGGAAAATGGAATGCACTTAAGGAACAGGTTGTGGAAGCAGACTCTATTCATAATTTTAAGATTAGATATGATAGGGAAATAGGACAGGAGTCATTGCTGTAAACAACCGATGGCCAGAAAGGCGGTATCCAAGAGTCAGTGCTCGATCCTGCAAGCACAAATAGGTGAGTACACACACACGCACACACACACACATACACACATATGTAAGTGTATGTACGGTTATAAGGAAAGTTAAGTTGGAAGCACCCTTGGGAATGAGTGATCACAGTGTATTGAACTTTGAGTACCTGGTGGAGCTAGGAATTATCTCCCCCAAAAAAGAACTAGGAAACAAAAGGCTGACATACCGAAAGGGGAATTATGAAGAGATGAGACGTTTCCTAAGGGAAATACCTTGGGACACAGACCTCAGAGATAAGTCTGTACAAGATATGATGGACTATGTTACCCAAAAGTGTCAGGAGGCAGTAAACAGGTTCATCCCGGCCCGAAGGGAAAAATCCGATTAGCAACAGAAGAATCCATGGTATAGTAGGACATGTATGGAAGCAAAGAAACTGAACAAAAGGGCGTGGAGGAACTTCCGGAATAAGAGAACACCAGAAAGCAGAGAGAGATACCAGAAAACCAGGAATGAGTACGTCAGGGTGAGAAGAGAAGCAGAGAAAAGTTTTGAAAATGATATAGCAAACAAAGCCAAGACCGAACCAAAGCTACTCCATAGTCACATCAGAAGGAAAACAACAAAGAACAGGTATTGAAACTTAGAACAGGCGAGGACAGGTATACAGAGAATGACAAAGAGGTGTGTGAAGAACTCAACAAGAGGTTCCAGGAGGTCTTCACAATAGAACAAGGTGAGGTCACTGTGCTAGGAGAAAGGGAGGTAAACCAGGCGGCCTTGGAAGAGTTCGAAATTATGAGAGAGGAGGTCAAGAGACACCTGCTGGATCTGGATGTTAGAAAGGCTGTTGGGCCAGACGGGATCTCACCATGGATACTGAAAGAGTGTGCAGAGGCACTTTGCTTGCCACTCACCATAGTGCATAGTAAGTCACCGGAGACAGGAGACCTACTAGAAATATGGAAGACGGCGAATGTGGTCCCAATATACAAAAAGGGCGACAGGCAAGAGGCACTGAACTACAGGCCAGTGTCCTTGACTTGTATACCATGCAAGGTGATGGAGAAGATCGTGAGAAAAAACCTGGTAGCACATCTGGAGAGAAGGGACTTCGTGACAAATCGCCAACATGGGTTCAGGGAGGGTAAATCTTGCCTGACTGGCTTAATAGAATTCTACGACCAGGTGACAAAGATTAAGCAAGAAAGAGAAGGCTGGGCGAACTGCATTTTCTTGGATTGTCGGAATGCCTTTGGCACAGTACCGCAAAAGAGGCTGGTACATAAGCTGGAGAGACAGTCAGGTGTAGCTAGGAAGGTGCTCCAGTGGATAAGAGAGTACCTAAGCAATAAGAAGCAGGAGTTACGGTAAGGGGTGAGACCTCCGATTGGCGTGAAGTCACCAGTGGAGTCCCACAGGGCTCTGTACTCGGTCCTATCTTGTTTCTGATATATGTAAATGATCTCCCGGAGGGTATCGATTCATTTCTCTCAATGTTTGCGGACGATGCCAAAATTATGAGAAGGATTAAACAGAAGAGGACTGTTTGAGGCTTCAAGAAGACCTAGACAAGCTGAAGGAATGGTCGAACAAATGGTTGTTAGAGTTAACCCAACCAATGTAATGTAATGAAGATAGGTGTAGGGAGCAGGAGGCCAGATACAAGGTATCATCTGGGAGAGGAAATCTTCAGGAGTCAGAGAAAGAAAAAGACTTGGGGGTGATATCACGCCAGACCTGTCTCCTGCAGCACATATCAAGAGGATAACATCAGCGGCATATGCCAGGTGGCCAACATACGAACGGCATTCAGAAACTTGTGTAAAGAATCATTCAGAACTTTGTATACCACATATGTCAGGCCAATCCTGGAGTATGCAGCCCCAGCATGGAGTCCATATCTAGTCAAGGATAAGACTAAACTGGAAAAGGTTCAAAGGTTTGCCACCAGACTAGTGCCCGAGCTGAGAGGTATGAGCTACGAGGAGAGACTACGGGAATTAAACCTCACTTCGCTGGAAGACAGAAGAGTTAGGGGGGACATGATCACCACATTTAGATTCTGAAGGGAATTGATAGGGTAGATAAAGACAGGCTATTTAACACAAGGGGCACACGCACAAGGGGACACAGGTGGAACTGAGTGCCCAAATGAGCCACAGAGATAAGAAAGAACTTTTTTAGTGTCAGAGTGGTTGACAAATGGAATGCATTAGGAAGTGATGTGGTGGAGGCTGACTCCATACACAGTTTCAAGTGTAGATATGATAGAGCCCAATAGGCTCAGGAATCTGTACACCAGTTGATTGACAGTTGAGAGGCGGGACCAAAGAGCCAAAGCTCAACCCCCGCAAGCACAATTAGGTGAGTACACACACAACACCACACACACACACAGATATTAGAAAGAACTTTTTTAGTGTCAGAGTGGTTGACAAATGGAATGCATTAGGCAGGATGTGGTGGAGGCTGACTCCATACACAGTTTTTCAAGTGTAGATATGATAGAGCCCAGTAGCTCAGGAACCTGTGCACCGGTTGATTGATAGTTGAGAGGCGGGACCAAAGAGCCAGGAGCTCAACCCCCGCAAACACANACACACACACACACACACACACACACACACACACACACACACACACACATAGTATGTAATGTGAAGATAATATGAGACTACAAGATGACGTAGACAGAGTGAATGAATGGTCCAACAAATGGCTACTAAAGTTCATCCCGATTAAATGTAAGGTAATGAAACTAAGCGGTGGAAACAAGAGGCCAGAGACAAAATACAGAATAGGAGATGAAGTACTTCATGAAACGGACAGAGAGAAAGATCTAGGAGTTGATATCACACCAAACCTGTCTCCTGAAGCCCACATATAATAATTACATCAGCGGCATATGCGAGGCTGGCTAACATCAGAACAGCGTTCAGAAACCTGTGTAAGGAATCATTCAGAATCTTGTACACCACATATGTAAGACCAATCCTGGAGTATGCAGCCCCAGCATGGAGCCCGTACCTTGTCAAGCACAAGACGGAGCTGGAAAAAGTCCAAAGGTATGCCACTAGACTAGTCCCAGAACTAAGAGGTATGAGTTACGAGGAAAGGCTGCGGGAAATGCACCTTACGACACTGGAAGACAGAAGAGTAATGGGAGACATGATCACAACCTACAAATTCCTCAGGGGAATCGACCGGGTAAACAAGGATAAACTATTCAACACTGGTGGGACGCGAACAAGGGGACACAGGTGGAAACTGAGTACCCACATGAGCCACAGGGACGTTAGAAGGAACTTTTTCAGTGTCAGAGTAGTTAACGGATGGAATGCATTAGGCACTCATGTGGTGGAGGCTGACTCCATACACAGTTTTAAATGTAGACATGATAGAGCGCAATAGGCTCAGGAACCTGTAGACCAGTTGATTGACAGTTGAGAGGCCGGACCAAAGAGCCAAAGCTCAACCCCCGCAAGCACAAATAGGTGAGTATAACAAGTAAAAGAGAACAAAGCAAGAGAGAAGGCGATACACCAAGCGTAGTGAACCTGATCTTCACCCAGACTGAGGACACCAGCTAGAACGTGGAGCGCGAAACACCACTGGCAGCAAATGACCAGTGTGTCCTGGTCTCAGACAATATAATGGATTTATAATCAATAACCGTAAACAAGTTTGGAAAACGATAGAAAATTATTTTATGTGGGAGTGAGAAGGAGGAGGGACTTAGGTAAAAGACAATCCACCGAAGTCTCTTCTTGTTGTTGATAGTAGGTGCAGTTTGCATGAAGGGTTGGTCCTCCCGATGACTGCACCAGTACAGATGTTGGTAGAGGCGTTTATGTTGAGGATGATAAGAGTTTCAAAAGTGCTTCTCGTGTTGTGGCGTAGACAGAGGAGCGGCGACTACAACAGAGGTGTGTGTTGTAGGGAGACTTGCCGCACCGTAGGGCGGTGTGTTGTGTTTATGGCGCCAGCTGATCCATGGTGCTGCGACGAGGCAGTTGTTGTCTTGTGTTCAGCTGTTGGTGGCGCCAGGTATAAATGTGGCGCGGGTCAGATGTGACCCAATTTGCTGGTCGACTGGAGATATTTAGCCAGTGCTTTGACTATTTGGTATTTTTCCTGTAACGAGTGGTCACCTCCTCCTAATATATGCTCGATGGTAAAGGGTATTTTAAGTGAGATAAGTACTTGTTTGAAGCTTACTCTGGCACTATAATGTCGGAAACAGTGAAGGAGATAGTGTTGGATTGTTTCAGGCACCTGACAGTGGATGCAGAGTTCATTGATGTCTGTTCTGTACTTAGAGCTGTGTGCTGCCAGTGTGGTGTGTCCCAGCCTTAATCTGGTCATCGCTATATCAATTTCTCTGCTTTTATATCTGACATGTTTCCAAGTTTCCCATTTCTTTTTAATGGACCCATAGTACAAGGGTGAGCATCACGTTTTCCATTTCGTCGCAAAATCTTGGGTGATGGTATTTTTGAAGGCTCCTTTACGTGCAACATGGGGAATTGGATGACGGGTAATGTGAGGCGTATTGTGCATCGCTTTGGCTAGTTGATCTACTAGTTCATTATGGAGAATACCACAATGCGCTGGGACCCATTGGATAGAGGTATCGTAACCGTTCAATCGATGTTCATGAAGAAGTTGAAGACATGGGTTAACAAACTCCTTGCACGTTGTTGAAGAGTATGTAATTGCTTGAATCACACTCTTGGAGTCACTGCAGATTGTATATGTCCCGACTGGTATTGTTGAGATTATTTGGAGACAAACGGAGACTCACGCAGGCTGGGCCTGTGTGAGTCCAGCTGTATACTGTCGTTATGTAGATGACATTCGTCATAGTAAAAGACTCAGATGAACTAATTGATCTAAAAAGCCATCTAGAGAGAGAGTCAGTACTCCGATTTACACATGAAAATAGTGAAAATAACAGTCTGCCATTCTTGGATGTACTAATAACAAAAACAGGAACCTCTTTAAGCACCAACGTATATACCAAGCCCACCAACAAAGGATGATGCCTGAACGGTAGAAGTGAGTGCCCCCAAAGATACAAAACCAGTGTTCTCAATGCTTATATTCGTCGAGCGCTTACCCACTGCTCTGAATGCAGCAACGTGAGTAGAGAGTTTGAAAGAGTAACTCAGGTATTGGTGAACAACGGATATAGCAACATGGAAATAGACCTAGAACAGAAACCACAACACCTCCAATAAAATTATATTACAAATCAACTATGCACAGTGAACATAAAACAAGAAAAAAGAATAATGAAAGAAATAATTCGTAAAGGAGTAAAAAACACTACTTCTTACCAAAACACAGACCTGATCATACTCTATAAAACCAAGAAGACTTCCGACCTCCTTATTAAAAACAGCCCGAAGCCGACAGAGAACCCTCTACAGCAGTCAAGCGTTGTATACATGTACACTTGCCCCCACGAAGGATTTAACCTTCAATCTAAGTACATAGGTATGACGTCGACCAAGCTGACGAGGCGTTTGACGTGTCATCTTCAATCCGGTGTCTCTAGGAATCACATGAGACAAGCCCATGACATCACCCTAACAAGAGAAATGTTGAATAAAAATACTTATATAATAGACAAAACCCAAGATGTAAGAAGATTACAAATTCTTGAAGCAATTCACATAAATATAGAACAACCGACCATAAACACCCAAATCACGGAACTATTTACTCTACCCACCATGAGAGTAAGGACAAGACCGGAACATAACGATGCCATCACTGCTCAACATAATAGGCTTATTACACCTGATTAATCATTGTATGTACCCTATTTTCCCCTTGCCTTTTTTCCATTTCTATATTTGTTTTTCACCTGAACCCGTTCTGGTATAAATCTAAGGCGATTTGTAATTTCTTATCACTTGAGAATGCACCATGTAGGTTCGAAACGTTGTGCAATTGCATAATAAGTGTAATACACTCTATAGTTATTTACTTTTTTTCTTCACTTCGAAAAACGAAGATGACCTTTGGAGAACTCTTCTTCCAACTAAACCCTGATGCAAGAATACTACTTAGAGGGAGAGAAGCCCTAAACCATTAGTTAATACAGAATATGCTGTCATATTCAATGAGACTTGTATAGAAGAAAACCTGCTGCTATATATATATATATATATATATATATATATATATATATATATACACACGTGTGCATCTACATTGGCCGATACCTATATACCTTACAGCACAGCTGAGGGAGGCGGGGCGGCCACCTTCAGGGAGACCAGAAATCTATCAAGTACAGGGACCTAGAACGTTGTTACAGGTTCGTGCCGATAGGCTCTGAGACTCTGGGCGCCTGGGGTAAATGTGCACTTAAGTTCCTGAAGGAGGTGGGCGAGGAACTCATTGGGAAGACTAGAGACCCAAGAGCGGCCAGTTTCATGTTCCAGCGCCTCAGTGTCGCTGTTCAGAGGGGAAATGCGTGCTGTATCTTGGGTACGCACCCGACCCCTGAAGAGCTGGACGAAGTCTTCGAACACTGATTGATATATTGTTATAGAAGTGTGTGTTTTCTGTAAACTATATATATATATATATATATCTATATATATATATATATATATATATATATATATATATATATATATATATATATTATATATATATATATATTTATATATATATATATATCGCTAAAATACCAGTAAAGTTTAATTTTTGTAATTGCCTTCATTTTTTTAATTATGTGTATTAATGAAATTTCTCGTAAAAGAATTACATTTTTGCAGAAGACCTAATAAAAATTCCTTGAATATGGCCTTAATGAAGAGACAATTAACTTCAATGTGCCCTTCAAACAAGCTAGTTCCCTCCCCCACCCCCACTCACAACCCCACCTCACAACCCCACCCCCCTCTGTTTTGATCTAGAGGCAAAACTAGCATAAAAACCTTACAGACACACTAGTATACTTAGAATCTGCTGGGCTTAAAGGTACTTAGAACTCACTCCTGTGGATCCCCAGAGAAACAGACTCCAACACTATGGACATGTCAAAAACAAAACAAATAAAGAATTTAAAAAAAAATTCTCAAATGGAAAGAGAAAAATGTGTAAATATGAAGAGGATTCTTGACTTGTTAATTGGTCCCCAGGGTCACAGACCTTCTGCCTCCACATATGTGGAGAGTTGCCATTGTTACATATGCAACTACGCAACACGATGGCCTAGCATAGGCCTCCATCTGAGAGTGTTAGTTATCACAGGAAACAGCGTGTGGCTTGTGTGTGTGTGTGTGTGCACAAGGCTGGTGTCAGCATCATGCTGGTGTCAACAGGAGGCAGGTGTCAACAGGAGGCTAGTGTCAGCAGGAGGCTGGTGTCAGTAGGATCCTGGTGTCAGCAGGATCCTGGTGTCAGCAGGAGGCGGGAGTCAGCCTGAGGTGAGTGTCAGTTATAGCCCCGCTCCTGTGCCTGGTAAGTTCACTACGGGCTCGCCATAGCCCGTGCTACTTGGAACTTTTGTTCCGAGAAGTTGAATCTAAAACAACAAATCCTGTCTGTATTACGGGCTATTCGAGCCCGTGCCATCTTTTAGGTGGCTTAATCTTTATAAATCAATCAGCCTGTCTGTCTTAAAGAGTGTCATGTCTGTGGAACAGAAGCAGAAGTGCCACTATTGCACTACTTACTGGAATGTGAAGCAACTGAAGCCCTGCGCATCAAACTCAACATTAATCCAACGACAGCAGCTGCATTAGATGCAAATTTCATAGTGACTACAATGATTATAATCCCTGTTGAAGAATGGGACACTATAATGAACACTGTATCTAAATCCGCCACCAAGATAATGTTATTAAAACAAGACTAAAATCAGTGCGCTAAAACAGAAGCGGAAAAGAAACTGGAGAAAAGGAGGAAACCCCACCTCCTCCATTTAAAACTTTGACCCAAATATCACAGTAACAAGGTTATCGCTGATAACCGAACTCATTTACGGGCTCACTATAGCCCGTGCTACATGGATTTTTCGTTCTGAGTAACTATATCTAAACCAACAACCACAACTCCTGTCTTCCTTACGGGCCGTTCATACCCGTGTCATGAACGTGGCTTAACTTTCATCAATATTGTCGCCCCAATCACATCTCCACACACGGACGGTTGGACAGAATTTTAGAGTGCTGGCGCTGCTCTTTGTACGGTCAGCGAAGAGGCATATTAGAGACTGGGAGGACCAGTATCACCAACCCCAAACTGAGCTGTTTGCCGTACAACAGACAAACCCACATGTGATTGCACACTCAAAATGCAATCGTACACACAGACTCAAAAGTTGCACTTCATATATTAGGAGAAAAAACAGTGGAAAGACAACGTGGGAATAATTACCACCAATTTGTATCTTAGAGCTAAAGGCAAAATGAATCAACATCACCCTAAACTGGATCCCATTCCTTGTGATCCACAACAGAATCCAACCAGCCTGATGCTTATTCAGTCGTGTTGAGTGACAGTATTGTTCCGTCTTCCTCACACAAGCGGTGTCTGTCGCCTGTCAGGCTGCCAGTTTGGTGCTCTGTCTACTGATCTGTTTACCCGTTGCTCTCTCTGTCTACTGATTTGTATGGGTGTTTCTAATGAACCAATACTAATGATCCGAAGTGGATAACAAAGAATTTGAAGAATCTTATAGGTAAAAAGAGAGCGTGGTACAAAAGGATTAAGAATGGGGAAGTTAGTTTAGAACAGGAATTCGTACAACTGGTTAGAAATGTTAAAAAAGAGATAAGGAAAGCAAAAAGAAACTATGAAGTTTGCATAGCAGGGCAAGCGAAGACAAATCCTAAAGGTTTTTTCAGTTATATCGAACTAAGACTAGGGAAAGGATAGGTCCATTAAAAACTGAGACAGGTCAAATAACGGATAATGACGAGGAGATGAGTAGTATTTTTAATAAATATTTTATATCTGTATTTACTAAAGAGGAACTTAACAATATGCCTTCAGCCGAACAAGTATATGTGGGTGGGGACGAGGACAGGTTGAATAGTTTAGCAATTATCAGGGAGGACGTAATTAAACACAAACCAAAGAGCCTGAGTTCAACCCCCGCAAGCACAAATAGGTGAGTGTTACCGATTAGTGTTAATGAATAACACTAATTATAACGATACAATTATCAGGTTTCAAACAGTTTCTGTAATAAAATATGATGAATTATCAATAGTGTTCACATTCTTACTAAAGTGTATATAGTTCAATCTTTCCCCCCTCTCTGTCTTTACTCATATACTCAGTTATATTGGTGAGGACACACTCATGGTGTGAGTGTGTGCCTACTCACCTCGATGTGCTTTTAGGGTCGGGTTTGGCTCCTGGCCCCGCCTTCCGAACGCGCTTAGATTAATTTCTCTTGCTTGTATCATATTTACATTCTAAATTTTGAATCGAGTTAGCTTCAAGGATTCCTTCATCTAACCTGTATCATTTATTCACGGTTCTAATACTGAAAAAACTTCTTTCTGAAAGTATTAGTATAATTACCTAAGTGTAGTTACAGGAATAGAATAATAAACTTATTAGAATAATAAACAGCAGCTCCCCTATGACTGTAATATCTCCATTGTTCAAACAATTATGTATTAGCGATAAGACCTACCTTTAATGTATAATGACTTACTGTAAATATATAGATCTTGAAATAGAACTTTCTCTGTAACTAGCTGACATTGTAATTATAAGGTGTGAAGGATAGATGAAATTGTTTATGTAATAATTGCCGTTGAGGTCTGATAAAGACCTTTTGTGCCCTCTAATGCTTTTTGCGCTACCGCTCACAGGATGAGTATGGGTTGCACAATAAACAAGCCGCCTCTGGTAGCAACAATCTATATAAATAGAAATGGAAATGTTCGTTTGTTCAAATTCGCTAATCTCCGAAAGTTCTTCACCGATTGCTTTGAAATTTTGACACAACGTTCCATTCGAATAGGCGCGTTGTTTTATATAACTACTATATAGATACCACACCTGTGACAGGTAAAAACACGCGTTTTTGAAAAAACAGCGCCATCTGTTGCATGTAAGAGCAACACACATGCTATACTAAATAAGTTACAATTCCATTTCAATGTTTCTGGTTGCAATGATAAATTTAATTTTCGGGGACTCCTGGTTCAACCTTGAAGCCGAGCGGACGTCTGGACACCTCCTCCGCCTGGGAGCCGTGTATGACTGTGTATGACTGTGTATGACTGTATATGACTGTATATGACTGTATATGACTGTGTATGACTGTGTATGACTGTATATTACTGTGTATGACTGTGTATGACTGTGTATGGCTGTGTATGACTGTGTATGACTGTATATGACTGAATATGACTGTGTGTGACTATATATGACTGTGTATGACTGTGTATGACTGTGTATGACTGTGTATGACTGTGTATGACTGTGTGGTGACTATATATGACTGTGTATGACTGTGTATGACTGTGTATGACTGTGTATGGCTGTATATGACTGTATATGACTGTGTATGACTGTATGACTATATGACTGTGTATGGCTGTGTATGACTGTGTATGACTGTGTATGACTGTATATGACTGTGTATGACTGTGTATGACTGTATATGACTGTATATGACTGTGTGACTATATATGACTGTGTATGACTGTGTATGACTGTGTATGACTGTGTATGACTGTGTATGACGTATGACTGTATATGACTGTGTATGGCTGTGTATGACTGTGTATGACTGTATATGACTGTGTATGACTGT
>WNGS01009981.1:52588-64440 GCA_020271785.1 Procambarus virginalis | reverse complement strand
TGCCTCATAATTTATTTTATTTATTTATTTATTTATTCATATACAAAAGGTACATTGGGAATGTGAGAATATATAATATGGTAATTACAATCTTGTAAAGCCACTAGTACGCGCAGCGTTTCGGGCAGGTCCTTAATCTAAGAAATTTTTAGTAGGTAAATACTAGCAAAAATTATAAAAAAGAATGATAACAGTTACATGGCAAAAAGAAAAAAAGAAAAAAAAAAGATGAGAGAAAATTGTAGGTACAGTATAATAAAGCACTTAGGTAGCTAAGATTGATTGCAATGAAAGCTTGAATGGTAGTTGACAAAATTTGGTAGGCACAATACAGCAAATGGCTAGCACATAAAGGAAGACAGCAATGAACACAATGATAAGGTTGTTGGGTTAAATACATAAGATTAGGAGATTGGGTAACACTAGATACAGAGCAAAAATAAAGCTCAGTGTAGGAACTAAGAAGATGAAATTAAGTACTTTTTGGTTTTGTTTTTAATAAGGCAAAAGTTTTACAGTTTTTCAATTCACTAGGGAGTGAGTTCCATAGACTAGGTCCCTTAATTTGCATAGAGTGTTTACACAGATTAAGTTTGACCCTGGGGATATCAAAGAGATATTTATTTCTGGTGTGGTGATAATGGGTCCTATTACATCTGTCCAGAGAGAGTTTCAGAGCATGGTTTGCATTTAAGAACAGGGTTTTGTAGATGTAGTTGACACAAGAGAATGTGTGGAGGGAGTTAATATTTAGCAAGTTTAGGGATTTAAACAAGGGAGCTGAGTGTTGTCTGAAAGCAGAGTTAGTTATTATTCTGATAGCAGATTTTTGCTGGGTGATGATGGGCTTAAGGTGGTTTGCAGTGGTAGACCCCCATGCACAGATACCATAATTAAGATAGGGGTAGATTAGAGCATAATAGAGAGAGAGGAGAGCAGAGTTAGGAACATATATCTGATTTTGGAGAGTATACCAACTGTCTTAGAGACTTTCTTAGTTATGTGTTGAATGTGGGTGCTGAAGTTGAGTCTCTTGTCTAGGAATAGGCCAAGAAACTTGCCATCATTTTATTACTGATGTTAATGTGTCTATCTGTAGCTGAATTGCATTTGATGATTTGCTTCCAAATAAGATGTAGTAAGTCTTTTCGATGTTTAATGTTAGTTTGTTAGTTGACATCCATAAGTGGACTTTTTTTAATTCATTATTCACAACATTATTTAGTGTATGTGGGTTGAGGTCTGAATAGATAAGAGTAGTATCGTCAGCAAACAATATAGGTTTGAGAATATTAGAGACATTAGGCAGATCGTTTATATATATAAGAAATAGAAGAGGTCCTAAGATACTGCCCTGTGGCACTCCAACGGTAATTGGTAGAGTGGAAGAAGTTGTTTCATTGATAGTTACATATTGGTGTCTGTCACTAAGATAGGATCGGATGTAGTCAAGGGCAAGGCCTCGGATTCCATAATGCTGGAGTTTAAGTAAGAGGTAGTTGTGATTAACAGTATCAAAGGCTTTTCTTAGGTCAATGAAGAGTCCAATCGGAAACTCATTTTTGTCAAGTGCTGAGTAGATTACGTCAAGGAGACTAATGATTGCATCGTTGGTGCTCTTTTGGGACCTGAAGCCAAACTGGCAGGGGCTGAGTATGTCGAATTTTACGAGGTAGGAATAGAGCTGTTTGTAAATAATTTTTTCAAATATTTTTGATAGAATGGGTAGATTTGATATTGGTCTATAATTGTTTATGTCCGCCGGATTGCCTCCTTTATGGACTGGCGTTACTCTTGCTTTTTTGAGGATATCAGGGAAGGTGTGACACTCTATAGATTTGTTGAACAGTAGGGCTATGGGTGGGGCAAGGCATGGGAGGCTCTCTTGTATACAATGGACGGAATTTCACTGGTGTTCCCTGCTTTGTTTTAGAGAGTGTATGATGGACACAACATCTGCCGGCTGATTGGTGAAAGGAGTAGAGAGTTTGGATAGCTGCCTGAGAGATATGTGTTAATATGTGTCTGAGTCTGTGGGATTTTACTGGCAAGATTAGCACCAACCGATGAAAAGAAACTATTAAATTCATTTGCCATTTCTAAATCAGTTGACGGTATATCCCCATCCTTGTAGAGTTTTATTTGGTTATGTGAGTGTTGTTTAGTTCCTAGGATACTAGAGATGGTTTTCCAAGTGCTTTTCATGTTGCCTTTTGCTTCATTGAATCTATTCACATAATATGCAAGTTTTGCCTTTCTTATGATACTGGTAAGCATTGATGAGTACCTTTTAGCTACTTCCTTTGAAACTAGGCCAATCCTAAGTTTCTTTTCATATTCATGTTTCTTGTTGATTGAATTGAGAATGCCGCTTGTGAGCCATGGATTGTTTAATCTTTTGTCAGTTACTTGCTTGGTAAGAAGGGGACAATGAAGGTTGTAGAGGCTTAGAGTTTTGGAGAGGAAGAGGTTAGCTAATGAATTTATATCCTGGGTATTATTGAATTCAGAATCCCAGTTAATATTGTGAAATGCATCTGTAAGATTGCCCAAAGCTGATTCACTGTGTAGCCTAAATGAAAGTTTCTTGCTTTTTGGTGGTGTTATGTCCATGTTCGCTATGAGAAAGGTAGGATAGTGGTCAGTTGTTCTGTCGTAGATTATACCAGATACAAGGGGAGCTGTTATGTTTGTCCATATGTGGTCCAAGGTAGTGGCTGATGTTTGAGTGACTCGGGTAGGTTTGGTGATTGTGGGGATTAGCATACAGGAGTTCATGCTGTTAAGGAAATAGTCAACTTGAGAGCAATTTTGTTGACCCAGGTCAATATTAAAGTCTCCTCCCAGAATGATGTGGTTTTTGTTGAGATTGTTGTTTATAATAAGATTACTTAGGTTGTCTGAGAAAGAAGCTATGTTAGTATTGGGAAATCTATAGATGGCTCCAATAGTCAATGAGGATTTAAGGGATTTAATTGTAAACTGAGCAAAAGTATATTCACAGTAGTCATCTCTGTCACTAATAATACTGTTGCAGATAAATGTATCTCGGTAATATATAGCTGTGCCACCACCTTTTTTATTTGGCCTACAGTTATGAATGGCTTTATAACCAGCTAAGTTGTAGAGTTGGGTATAGTTTTTATTTAGCCAAGTTTCTGTTAAAATAATGAACGATAAGTTAGTACCTAGTGCTGTGAGTAATGCATTTAAATCGTCAAAATGTTTACCAAGTGATCTAACATTTTGGTTGTAAACTGATAAACTGGTGTTATTTTGGAGTTTGTTTTTAGCCTGGTGTGCTGTGAAATACTTGCAATAATGATGATCAATGTGCTGGTTGGTGTAGATATGAGACAGAAGATTTTGATCAGGATCAATATCAGTGTGCATAGAGATGCAGAGGGATCACGATACAAGATACATGATAGGAAAGCACAGGAATAAAAGCAAATACAATAAATAGTAACAATTTAGAAGTAAAATTGAGATCCAATAGATAGCCAGGAAGGACACAGAAGTAGGTAAAATAAAAAAAAAAAATCAGTAGAGACTGACAATATAAATATAAAATAAAAAAATAATGAGAAAAATAATAATCATAAAGTAAAATGAACTTGAGGATAATTAGCTTAGTAATGGTTAATTAAAATCCTATAGTTGGTATGAACCTAAGAAAACAAAGTGAGCTCAAATAGATAATTCCGAAAAGAAAGAAAACAAAAGATGACATGTATATCTGAGTAAATCTGAATTTTACTCTAATATAATCTAAGTGTAAAAATAACCGGTTGAGAGTATTATAATGTGGAAGATTTTACTATGATACTGTGGTAGATGATACAAACAATTATACTATTGCTTAATTCCAATAAATGATTACATGAAACAAAATACCAAGTTACTTAAATATAACAGGTAATAAGATCCCTAGGTTTAGTGTAATGGTTTACAAACTCTAGGTTTAGATATGAATAGTGAATGAGCATAAAATATTATACAGCAAATAATGGATAGCCGTTATCATGCTAATGTAATTCAGTTGCCGTGAATCTGTAATTAGACTGCGGTAATTCCAGTTCATGGTATTGTTGGCTTATCACTTTGGGGTTCCGTCGGAGCACCCCCGAAAGGTACACAAATTCATTGCAAATTGGGACAAGTGTCCTCAGCAAGCTGCAATAGCGCCTTCCCCTGTAAGGCCAGGGGAAGCAGAGGAACCTGGGAGGTGGGGGGCGTTTGTAGTGTAACGTCCGGGAGACGGCCAGCAGAGTTGCCGAGTCCCTGGACACGCTTAAATGCCCAGCGTGATGCGCACGCAACCATGGACGGTTAGTCACAGATATGGTATTATGTTTTCTTCTTGCCCCAGAAATTTCGCCGTTTGCTTTGCATACAGCGACTATTATCAAAAAAAGTTTCAAAAACTGTTGGCATTCTTTCTAAGATCAGATATTATGTACCCCCCCTGCCCTGGTTACTCTCTATTACTCCCTCATCTATCCATACCTCAACTATGGTATTTGTGTTTGGGGTTCTACTACCCAAATTATTTACGTCCTCTAATTACTCAACACAAAGCTGCTATTAGGACAATATCCAACTCTGGCCCCAGACATCACTCGGTACCCTACTCAAATCTCTGAATATGTTAGATATTAAGTCACTGCACATTCTCTCTTGTGTATTATACATATATAAAACGCTGAACTGTAATGTCAATCCTGACCTCAAAAGCTTCATTGAAGGTTGTAACAGAACCCATGAGCACCACACCAGAAATAATACAGTTTTAATATTCCAAGAGTACGACTTAATCAAACTAGAAATGCTCTACAAATCAAGGGACCCAGAATGTGGAATGACCTTCCCAACCATGTTAAAGACTGTACCTCTCTCAACCAGCTTAAGATTAAAACTAACACTACCTAATAATTCCCTGTAACCTACCTACCCCTCTATTGTCAACCCATGTCTGTTATTTTTTTAAACAACACTGTTTGTCGACCTATTGTATTTGTGCTGCTTTTTCAGTCATGTTCCCCTTTTTTTAATCTTTATTTGTATTTGTTCTCAACTCTTTTATTCTTTATGCTCAATTAGTATTAAGTTATGGCCCTGCATAATTTTCTGCGCCGGGATCCCCAAGTCTAGGGCTGCCCGCAGGCTACTTACCATATGTCAAGTGCCCACTACTGGTGCAAGTTGGGGGTTGCAGACTTTACATGTACTAGGCACTAGCATGTCATTACCCCTGGAAAATCTTAAATATTTTTTCATGCCCTCTGCGTATGCACAATATATTTTAGCCATACTGTACTGGCTGTGCCACTCATTTATCTCTGGCATTGTTTAATTATAGCATTACGCTATTTTACCATGAAAAATCTTCATTATTATTCCTATGCCCTCTGCGTATGCAGAATATATTTTATCATACTGTACTGGCTGTGCCACTCATTATCTCTGGCATTGTTTTAATTATAGCATTATGCTGTTTGCGAGTACTGCAACATTGCTTCGGCTAGCCGACTCTAGGCACGATTAACGTCCTATGACTTATTCCCTTAGTTGCATCTTTGCAGTACTGGCATGCTACTCAGTCATGTTACGATTTCTTTTATTGTGGTACAGCAGTCGCTCTGTAAACATTAATTAATAAATTAAGGACCCCCCGCTCCTGTTTTGTTTTTCTCTCCGCCCAGAAATAGTTATTAATGTTTTTCCTGCCCGGAACGCATTGCGTAATAGTGGCTTTAGGCATTGTATGTACTAGCTCTATCTATAAATCGATCCATTAATGTAACATCCCTTGTATGTATATGTACCTTACCTGAATAAACATATTTATATTTATTTATTTTATAACTGTCTCTAAATTCACGTATCTTTTCGCACTCCATCACATAGTGACTGAGGATGTGCTAATAATTTTGTTGACACAGTTTACATTTGGTCAGCTCTACATCGGCAGATAATGAAAATTTCTCACAATTCCCATAAAAGGCTGTTAAAAAAGTTGGAGCAACAGGCAGGAGTAAAAGAGAAGGTGCTACAGTGGATAAGGGAGTACTTAAACAACAGGAAACAGCGAGTAACGGGGAGGGGATGGCGAGTGGCGGGGATGGCGGCATCAGAATGGCGAGATGTCACCAGATGGCTCAGTACTTTTTTTTTTAAGATATATACAAGAGTTGTTACATTCTTTACATTCTTGTACAGCCACTAGTACGCGTAGCGTTTCGGGCAGGTCCCTGGTATACGATCCCTGCCGAGAAGAATCGTTGTTACAACCAAGTACCCATTTTACTGTTGAGTTAAACAGAGGATTTGTTAAGGATTAAACAGGTTAAACAGGTTAAACAGAGGATTTGTACAGTTAAGGATTTGCGCCCAGTAAATCCTCCCCGGCCAGGATACGAACCCATGACTAAGCGCTCGCGGAACGCCAGGCGAGCGTCTTACCACTACGCCACGGAGACTGGTAACTTGGATACTATACGTCTTGGACCCATCCTGTTTCTAATATATGTAAACGATCTTCCAGAGGGTATACACTCATCCTCTCAATGTTTGCTGATGATGCACAAATTATGAGAAGAATCAAGACGGATGAAGATAGACAGAGACTACAGAATGACCTGGACAAACTGGAAATTGAAATTGAAATTGAAATTGAAATAAGTTTATTGATGTAAAATACACACAAAGGGATGAGGTAGCTCAAGCTATTCTCACCTCATTCAGTACATATAAACACATCGCAAACCATAAACATATTACCTAACATTCTGAGAGATAACATATGGGCCCCTGCTTAATTTAAGTTAAGTGGGGGAATTCTGGGAGGCGAAAACAATTACGCAGCGCTCAGTGAGAGCTGCGCGCGCCGTGGGGGGGGGGGGGCGCACATTTAAGCAAACGCATGAGGAGTTCCCTCTCACTTCTACACAGCTACGGTACGCTCCACACGAAACAGAAGCCTGCAGACCACAATATGGACTCAACACCAGCAGCTGCGGCCCCCGCTCTATGGACCTGCCCCTTGGAGGCCCATCAACTTCCCAGAGCGACCCCCCTGGGGCGTCGGGCCCACAACAGGACCTCAGGTATGGCCCCGCCTGCGGTTCGCACGAGGAGCGTGGCCAACTCCTAGGCTAGGATTGTCCGTTAGCCGTGTGCCCAGCGGCATGCCCCCTGGGCTAGTTCCGTGCCTTGCTGCTTTACTGGGCCCTTGTGCCCCTTGTGGTCCTTGCCCCCCCCCGGGCCACCCCCTCTCCGGGCCCTCCCCCGCCTCGTGCCCCAGCCGTGTTCCAGCTCCTACGGGCCCTGTTTGGGGGCCCAGTGCTGACGCCACAGCTGGCTGCGCCCTGCCTGGGCTGGAGGATACGGGGTTCGGGCCCCCTGTGGCCCCTACAGTTCACGCGGGAACCTGGTCTGGCGGCCACCTCCCTGCTCGGGAACCAGCTGGTGGCCCAGCGGACGCTGGGGGACGCCCGGCCCAGGTGTTGGTGTACACGCCTGGATGTCCCAGCGTCGTCGTCCCTACAGGCGGCGGGCCAGCTGCTGCTGTTCCAGCTTTGGGGGCAAGCTGACGATCCAGCAGCAGACGCCTAGGACGGCCGCCTACAGCAGGGGACGTGGGGGGGCTCTCCTGCTGGGCTCTGAGGCATAGGAGTGGAAGCTTGGTGCTCCTCCCTCCGCCTACACTGGCGGGCCAGCTGCTGCTGTTCCAGCTTTGGGGGCAAGCTGACGATCCAGCAGCAGACGCCTAGGATGGCCGCCTTCAGCAGGGGACGCGGGGGGGGGGGGGCTCTCCTGCTGGGCTCTGAGGCATAGGAGTGGAACCTTGGCGCTCCTCCCTCCGCCTACACTGGCGGGCCAGCTGCTGCTGTTCCAGCTTTGGGGGCAAGCTGACGATCCAGCAGCAGATGCCTAGGACGGCCGATTACAGCAGGGGACGCTGGGAGGCTCTCCTGCTGGGCTCTGCGGCATTGGAGTGGAAGCTTGGCGCTCCTCCCTCCGCCTCCACACTTGGTGCTCCTCCCTCTGTCTCCACCCTGTCCCTAGGGGTGCAGTTGGCCTCCGCTCTGCGCTGGAGGAGAGGATCGACGTTCGTTTCTGCATTCCCTACGTCCGCTTCTGAAGGAAGTATCGTGTATTTTCGTTGCCTGGGGTCCGCTCTCGCTCCCTCTTCAGGTGTTGGTGCCTTTACCTTTCCTCTTATTTTAATTATCTTTCCCCTGCGGCTTTTTCTTGCCCATTTTTATTTATTCCTTTGTTCGTTCAGTCTTACTTTAGGCAGTCTTGGTCCTTTTCTTTCTATTTCTTTATTTAGCTGTTCCACTTCTCTTCGATTCTTTATTTCCGTTGTTTGTTAATTTATGTTAATTTCTTATGCCATTATTCTGTTACTGTTGCTCATTTAGTCGTTTCTTTATTTTAGCCTTCAGTTTTTCCTTAATTTCTTTTCATCTTTATTCTGGGCCCTGCTACTTTATTCATTTTTTTTTCTCCGTTATTCTTGTTATTTATTTTTCAGTTTTTCTTTTTTCCCCCCTGGTTCTCCTGCTCTTCATTTCGTTTATGAACTATCTTTCCATTCTATTCGTTATTCTCCCGTCTTTTCCCCTGCTTTAGGCGTTATTTTTATTTATCAATTTAATTTTTCCAGCTCTTTTGTCTTCTCTTGTTTGTCCTGTTCTCATTTGTCCGCTTTTACCGTTAGGCAGTGTTATAAACAATAGTGGGCTTGCTATGGGGAACTGGTACTATTAAGGGGTAAGGGTAAGTAGACTAGAGGTATCAAGATATGGGAGAATCAAAAGGCCCGGCCCCCAAAATAAAATATCCACAGTAATAAATGCTTGCTACTAAACCCGGTTAGTCTAGGAATAGATTATTGTACTCCCACACAGGAACAAGGGATACTCTGTTCAAACTTACTTATTTATTAACCCCTTAACACCCCCCATACACAATCACACCAATAACAATTTAATACTAACTTTACCACACAATCTTACGTTAAAAGCCTTGGTCCACATAGACAAGATACAAGGTTTTACACTGAAAGCAAGCTAGGGTAAAGCTCTACTATAAAACACTTGAGTCAGCTTAGGGTAGGGGACCACGTGGTTACACTGGGACCCCCGTTAGCATAACAAGTAAGATAAACACTTAAAAAACACTTACTACACCCCAGATATACTACTCCACACATATAACGATAGGTATGCCACAATATAACCCTAAAAATAGCAAAGAAGACTTAACCAGACGAAGATACAGAAATAAATAAATAAGAGGAAGGAGAGGCACTTCCTTCCACCACAACCAGTCAGCAGAGAAGGACGCAGTCTCCCGTCTCCTCCTCCGTGGACTAATGCTGCCGGCAGACGCCGATACAAAGTTTACTCAGGTTTACTTTACAAATGATTAGACAGTATTAGTAAACATAGTTGGTGCCTATTTTATTATTTAATAATCAACCCCAAGCTCAATCTTTAAATACTCTTCGAGAGACAAGACTAATCTTACGACTGGCAGGGAAGATATGACAAATGCCACTCGCAATGCATTTTTACTCTATGGTAGCTCAATAAGCTCAAATTTTGACCTCTGGTTTCCCTCTAAAGAACCCAGAGTCGTAACACTCCTCCCCCCTTCAGAGAAAAAAAAAATGTGACTACTAGAATAGTAGTCATATTTTTTTGTAAGAGTATACAGAATACAATGGACATCCATGACATAATAGAAAATCAACCAAACAACAATTTCTCTGTCAAAAAAATATTACAAGGGAATTCTCTGAAAGAAAAACATACACAAAACAAAAAAAAAAAAAGGAAGTAAATAAATTGGACACGGGATATTTAATGTCACAGCCCTGGAAACACAAACCGTAACTGTCTCTATTTTCCGCTTGTTACAACTTGTAATAAAGTTGTTACATCTTGGCTTAACGTGTTTATGACGTATTAGAACGTTGTTACAACTTGCTATATTGGTTGTTATAACTGGGTAGGAGGTGTTAAAACTTGCTCGAACATTGTACCAACGTCGTAGCTTTGCTGTGTGTTTGCTGGGAGGAGAACCTAAAAAAAAAATAACTAAAGCATGACATTTGGTATGGCTTCCTGCGGCTCAGATGAATGTTACTCTGGCAAGCAGGACAGAGCGTCGGCTATCACGTTGAGCCGGCCCGGTAGGTGGATAATAGATAGATTAAAGTCCTGTAGGTACAATGCCCACCTGAGGATGCGTTTATTTTTCTGCTTCATCTGATTCATGAAAACTAATGGGTTATGGTCCGTGTACACTTCTACTATATTACCTGTGAGGTACACTTCGAACTTTTTGCAAGTTAGCACTAGCGCCAACGCCTCTTTTTCTATCACCGAATAATTGCGCTGTGCCTTGTCAAATTTCACAGAGTAATAATATACTGGGTGTTCCACTTTATCATCCCCAGTTTGCAACAACACTGCACCAGCACCCGAGTCAGACGCGTCAACTTGAATTTTAAACGGATGGTCGAACCTTGGACTAGCAAGCACTGGGGCGGAAGCTAAGATCAATTTCAAGTTTTTAAATGCCTCTGCACAGTCCGATGACCACTTAAATTTAACGGCCTTCCGCAACAAATCTGTGAGAGGAGTGGCCACACTGGAAAAGTTCTGACAAAAGCGTCGGTAGTACGCACACATACCGATAAATCGTTGAATGTCCTTTTTAGACCTGAGCACTGGATAGTCCAGAATAGCACTAATTTTGTCTTGTCGAGGTAACACTTTTCCTTGGCCCACTTCATAACTGAGGTACGTCACTGTGTCTTGGCCAAAATGACACTTTTTAGCATTTAAGGTTAGATTTGTATGTTTCAACACTGTGAACAACTGGCGTAACTTAGCTATGTGGTCAGCCCAATTAATATCAAAGAGCACAATATCATCTAAATACGCCCGACAATTTGGCACATTAGCGAGCAAAGAGTTCATTAGCCTCTGGAACGTGGCAGGTGCATTACGCAAGCCGAATGGTAACACTTGATACTCAAACACACCCTCGGGTGTCACAAACGCCGTTAGTTGTTTAGCACGTTCAGTGAGAGGGATTTGATAGTACCCTCTCGAGAGATCGAACTTAGACACATACGTGGCGTTCCCGATTTCGTCGATACAGTCCTCTAGACGTGGCAACGGATAGGCGTCCAATATGGTCGCCTTGTTGAGCTGCCGATAATCGATGCATAATCGCCAAGAGCCATCTGGTTTGGGGACCAAAAGGCAGGGCGAGCACCAAGAGCCCTGGCTCGGCCTGATGAGGCCGTGCTGGAGCAAGAAGTCGACCTCCTTACGGACGATGGCCTTCTTTTCCAGACTCATCCGATAGGGTTGAAGGCGAATGGGGGTGTAGTCCGTCAACTCGACATCATGGTAAATGGCATCAGTCTGGGTCGGGACCTCCCCGAACAGACTGGAGAATTCGTCAAGCAACGACTGCACCTCGTCACGTTGGGACATCTGCAAATGGGACAGTCCCTCCTCCACAGCATTCACAGAACTAGAATTAGTGAGAATGAGATTAGTTGGGTCCCCAGAACAATCATCCCCTCCCTCACTGGAAATGGAAACATTGGTTAGTGCAATGGGCTGGGGCCCTGGAACTTCTTCAGCCGATTCACGTGTACGAGCATTACCTGTTTACGCTTATCAGAGTGTCTCACTTTGTACGTGAGGTCCCAGTCGTCTCTGTCACAATGTAGGGGCCCTCGTACTTGTGGGACAAAGTGCTCCCCAGTCGAGGCTTTAGTACCAGGGACAGGGTCACCGGGCTGAAATACCGCAACT
>WNGS01009981.1:23129-33221 GCA_020271785.1 Procambarus virginalis | reverse complement strand
GTCGTCCTCAATCGGATCCCAAAGTGGTTTGCCACTTGTTGAAGCTGGGCCTTGGTACACTCTTCCAAAATTCTCTCATCCCTTGTCTCAATTAATTTCTTTACTTTGTCCTCCTCCATCTCTATATCATCGAGCATACACGACAGCACAAACAAGTTAGTAGGTACTAATTTCACCGTTTCAGTCCCTTAGCTGGTTACGTAACAGTACCACTGAATTTACTGGCCACACTGTATTAGTACCCTGGCAACAGTCTTGAAATTTTGGGCAACACTGTAGCTTGATCACCATACCATGGCAACACTGTAGCCTGATCCACGCTTCCTGGCGAAGTTTCCAGTTCTTGGCTACCGTGGTTCGAGTTCTGTCACGGTCGCCAGTTTTTGTCGCGGGGGTGGGCCGGGGCTCCGCTAGCATTCGGCTGCTAGGGGCTCAGAAGGCAGAATACTCAGCCCTACGACTCCCGGGATTCACCGGAATCTCCTTGGTCCCACAGGAGAAGCGTCGCCAGACATGTGGCTTTATTGATCAAATAATTACAGTAGAGTTACATCCTGCAATAACACAAGCCATTAATACACTATACTTATACACAGTTTAAGCACTGTCTATTCAATATACCAATAAGCCAACTGCACATGACTAAAGCTAGAGTATACAGAAATTAAACTAGAAGTTAACATTACACAAACCTGTACACAAGCACGACACAGCTGATCTGTCGATACAAACAAGTCAAGCGAGCATCCAAACAAAACAGTCAAGCAAGCATCCATCTGGTACAATAATATATAACACTTTTACTACACATAGAGTCGTAAAACAGCACAGACTTGTATAAAAGTGTACCCTTAGCCATCCGACCAGTATCAGAGCCTGAATGGTGGCAACAAGTAACGTAGTGGCTGGAGAGAGGTAAAGCCACATAGACTTTTATGGGAGAGTACCCTGGGGCGACAGTCCAATAGCAGATCTATGGGAGTAGCAACACTCTGGCAACAAACAGCATAGAATACACCCACTGAACTGCATCACTGGGGTGCAGATATACTAACCCAGCTGGCGACCTTGTTAAGAAGAAGATAGAGAAGACAGGCGGGAAAGGAGTTCCTGCAACCTTTTTGTCTGGCAGGCAAGACTCAGGGAGGTTATTGTTATAAGGTAAGCCTGAGTCTTCCTTCACTCCTCCACGGGTTTAGGCCGGAACTGTTAACAGCAGTTTCCCCGTGGTTGACTGAAGGGCTCCCAGGGTGAATCAGTGGCCCCCCATTATTGTTGGGAGAAAAGACCTGCGGTGGTGGGCATTGCTGGTCCTCTCCTGTGGGACCAAGGAGATTCCGGTGAATCCCGGGAGTCGGAGGGGCTGAGTATTCTGCCTTCTGAGCCCCTAGCAGCCGAGTGCTAGCGGAACCCCAGCCCACCCCCCGTGACAAAAACTGGCAACCGTGACAGGACTCGAACCACGGTAGCCAAGAACTGGAAACTTCACCAGGAAGCGTGGATCAAGCTACAGTGTTGCTATTGTATGGTGATCAAGCTACAGTCTCAAGGAGAGCTGTCCCAAGAAGAGCCATCCCAAGGTGAACCGTCCCGACTAGAGCCACCCCAAGCTCCTACCAGTGTGGGGAGAATTCACAGTGAACATGGGAGCAGTGGAAGGTCCAGCTGTAGTAATAGGAGCCTGCAACTGGAAATAATGAATATGCAACTGGAAGCCCAGCTGCGATGAGAGGAAAGAGAAGCACAAATGCAGCGGCAGGAGAGAGAAGCACGGCTGCAGCGAGAGGAACGTGCAGCTGAGCTGCAGCGAGAGGAACGTGAAGCTTGGCTGCGGCGAGAAGAAGGATAGAGACAACTGCGACTGGAGGAGATAAAGGCAAAGAAAGAAGTCAAATTGCGTCGCGTTGAGCGTGGGCTGCCGTCACTACCTGCACGGCGGGATGACCTCGAGGTAAGGGAACGTGACTTAACTACGTTCGAACCACAAGAAGCTGAGGCGTTCTTCGAACACTTCGAACGGATAGCGACTCTGAAGGAGTGGCCGGAAGATGATTGGGCTGCTCTGGTCCAGGGCAGGTTGACTGGTGAGGCCTGGGAAGCCTACAACATGCTGGACCTAGAGGAGTGTGCTAGTTACGACGTGATTAAGAATGCGGTGCTCCACTCATTCCGGCTGACTCCGGAGATGTACCGGAAGTGGTTCAGAGAGTGTACGAGAGCGTCGGGAAAGTCTTACGCCGAGACCGCCAGGGATATGGAACAAAAATTCCTACGATGGTTGAAGGCGGAGGAAGTGGAATCGGCGGATGATATCAAACGGCTGATAGTGATGGAGAAGTTTATGTCAGTGCTCCATCCTGAGTTGTGAGTAAGGGTGAGAGAAGCAGGTATTAAGGACCTGAAGGCTGCAGCGGACCGAGCCGACATGCTGGAGGAGGCACTACATCTCAGGACGGAGGGGCCGCCCAGACACTCGCCTTACGCCAGGTCGGGAGGGAACTTTAGGAGTTCAGGAGGAGCAAGGACGGGTGGGGGCTCTCCCAAGAGTAATGTGCCCGTTGAAGTAACCCGGTTCAAGAGCTCAAGGGACGCGGGGAGGAAGCCCCAAGCTATGAGCAGTGGACATAGCTCGGCAGCGAGTGCTGCTGCCCGGGAACCGACGATGGGGAGTCCTAGGAGGACCCAGGGAACCTCTACCGTTGGTGCTATCAGGTGACTGGTAGAGGGTCGCCCAGTAGGGGCGGTTGGTGTTACAACTGTGGGGGACGAGGACACTTTGCATGGGAGTGCGGTCGCCCAAGGCACGGTGGGAACGTGGCTTTCGCGAGGATAGGAAGTGATGAAGCCAACGATAATTCAGGTGATATACCAGTGATAAGGGAGAAGAGGATTCACCCCTTTGTGTGTGAGGGGACGGTGAAGATAAGAGGAGCTATAATGTGCCAGCAAGGATGCTGAGGGACACTGGATCCGACTTCACCCTTGTTAGTGAATCTCTCTCTTCCCCAAGGACTACAGACGTTCCAGTACAGGATAGGCCCTGATAAGGACGTTGGGGGGACCAGTGAGGATGCCCCTTCATAAGGTGTCTCTTAATTCGGACTATGGTTGTCAGACTCTCGTAGTAGGGGTCTGTGCTTTACTGCCCAGGATGGAAGCTCATGTGATCCTAGGGAATGACTCCTGTGGGGGATGTGTTCTCCCGAATTTGATTAAAGGTGAGGAGTGTATAGAGCCCTATCAACAGAGCAGCAGGACGGGCGCCAGCAGTGGCGAAACGGAAATTGCGAGAGTGGCATTTCCGGTATGCGCGGTGACGTCGGGACGAGGCGTCAGGGAAGATGATGTGAGCGGATCCAGTCACGCCGAAGAGAACATGCCGGGTGACCTGGGGCTCGATCATTTGTTCCGAGAGGAGGCCAGAGGACAAGCGACAGGTGAGGAAAAGTCGGATAAGAGTGTCCAAGTTACTCTCACCAGTCCTCTAGGTATTGACCGCACCCGTCTAGGTGAGCTGCAAAAGGAAGAGTTTCCTGAGTTGGTACGGGAGGCGGAAGGAGGTCTCGCCGGACCCGAGTCACCGACTCACTTCTTCGTGGAGAAGGGAGTGCTAATGAGGCAGTGGAGACCGGTGAGGGAAGAAGCGGGTGATGATATGCTGAGAGTGAGGCGTCAGGTGGTGGTGCCGGCGCGGTACAGAAACACGGTACTGAAGCTTGCACACTCAGTGGACCCGCGGGTCACTTGGGAGTAACCAAGACTTTAAGCAGGCTTCGGGAACATTTTTATTGCCGGGCATAGACGCGGATGTAAGAGAATCTGCAAGACGTGTTTCCCATGCCAGAGGGCCGGGAAGAACGTCCCTGCCATCCCGAAAGCACCTTTGGTTCCAGTTCCTGCGTTTGGCCAGCGTTTGAACGCCTAATAATCGACGTTGTGGGACCGCTACCTAGGACCAGAAAGGGAAATAATTACTTATTGACCATCATGTGTGCTTCGACGAGATTTCCAGAGGCGATCCCAGTGCGGAAGGTGACATCGAGATGCGTCATGGGACACCTTCAGCGGTTCTTTGCTTGGGTAGGTGTGCCCAAGGAGATCCAGTCCGACTGTGGAAGTGTTTTCCAGTCGAGGTGGTTTAGGCACGCTATTGCGAGCTGGGGAATAGCCCAACTACGATCGTCTCCTTATAGGCCTCAATCGCAGGGAGCGATTGAGAGGTTCCACTCCACTCTGAAGACCATCTTAAGAGTGTATTGTGCAGAACAGGGCGGAATGGGATGAGGCTGTCTGTCCAGCCCTGTTTGCGATCCGAGATGCTATAGTTGAGTCTCTGGGATTCTCTCCATTCCAGCTAGTGTTTGGGCACGAAGTAAGGAGCCAGTTATTGATGTTGAAGGAGCAGTTGACGGCGGAGAAGACATTAGTGACAGTGGAAGAGTATGTGCAGAAATTCCATGAACGATTTTAAACGGCGAAGGAATTGGCTGCTGAGCACCTGAAGGCAGCTCAAGAGAAGATGTCGATCTGGTACGACAAAAAGGTTGTCCCAAGGGAGTTCGAGGCAGGAGCCAGAGTGATGATGTTGCTACCTGGGAGAGGTAGAGTGACGGAATCATGCTTTGGTGGTCCATACTCGGTTGTTCGGCGTGTGGGTCCTGTAAGTTATGAGATCAGCAAGCCGAATCGCCCCAACAAGTCACAAGTATGTCACATCAACCGTTTAAAGCCATACTTCCCAGAGGAGCAAGAGAGTGCGGGAGTGAAGGGAGCAACACATTCACAAGAAGGGACATTGGCTCTGTGTATGGAGATGAGCCAAGTGTTGCCAGCAGAGGAAAGAAAGTGGGCCCGTGCCGATGGTATGCGCCTTTCAAATACAGAGAGTTTGGTACATCTAGAAGAGAGGCTGCGTCATCTGGATAAAGGGAAAAGGAGAGATCTAGTGACCCTGATACGAAGGAACAAGTCGCTCTTCACGGATGTGCCCCGACGGCACAAGAGTGTGGTGCACGAGGTGGACGTGCACGGAGGAAAGCCAATCAAACAGAGTGCTTATCGGGTGAGTCCTGAGAAGAGGAGGATCATGCGACAGGAGGTGGAATATCTGTTAGCGAATGATCTCGCTGAGCCCAGCAACGGTGAGTGGAGCTCGCCCTGTGTGCTGGTCAAGAAGAGTGACAGATCATATCGTTTTTGCACTGACTATCACAGAGTGAATTCCATAACTGTGTCGGATTCTCACCCGATGCCTCGGATAAGTGATTGTGTCGACCAAGTGGGAAACACAAGGTTTGTCACCAAAGTCGACTTGCTGAAAGGGTATTACCAAATTCCTTTGTCTCCGAGTGCAAGAAGGATCTCAGCGTTTGCTACTCCAGACGGATTGTACCAGTACAAAGTGCTTCCTTTTGGTATGAAGAACAGCGAAAGTTGTTTCCAGAGGATGATGAACGAAGTGCTAAGAGGGATGGACGGTTGCGCCGTGTATATAGACGATATAGTGGTGTACGCCGATAGCTGGAAACAACACATGAATCGACTGACGGAGTTATTCCAACGGTTGGAAGAAGCGAACCTGACAGTTAATCTAGCCAAGAGCAAATTCGGAAAGGCCCGGTTAGAATACTTAGGTTTCGTCGTGGGTCAAGGGAAAGTGACTCCAGTAGACCAGAAAGTGATGGCAATCAAAGAATATCCGAATCCCAGGATGAGAAAAGAATTGTTACGATATCTAGGGATGTTCGGATACTATAGAGGATTTTGCAAGAACTTCTCGACAGTGGCACACCCTCTGACTGAATTGCTATCTAAGAACGTTAGATGGACGTGGGGGGAAGCATGCCAGGAGTCCTTTGAGATGATTAAGAAGTTATTAACCGAAGCGCCAGTGCAGATTTCGCCCGACTTTGAGTCAGACTTTATCTTGTACGTCGACGCTAGCGACGTGGGGATTGAAGCCATGTTAGCTCAAGAGAAGGACGGAGTACACCGTCCAGTGGCATTCTACTCGAAGAAATTCGAAAAGTACCAGAGGGCTTATAGTACAGTGGAAAAGGAAGCCTGAGCCCTGATACTGGTACTGAAGCATTTCGACATCTATGTGGGTGGAGGTACTAGACCGGTGCGAGTGTTCACCGACCATAACCCCTTGACGTTCGTGCACAGGATGAAGAACTCGAACCAAAGGCTGACAAAATGGGCCCTACTGTTACAAGAGTACTGGCTGGAAATCAGACACATAAAGGAAGGGAAAATGTGGTAGCAGATGCCCTCTCCCGGATTTACTAACCGATATGACTCTTATTTTAAAGGGAGGGGTATGTTACGGTGCCCTCTCCTATTTCTTTCGTTTGCCTGCTTTAAGAGTCATATCAACTCTCCCTACTGATTCTCTGAGGTACAGGGAAGTCTGTGGATATATGTGGCGACCAGACCGGCCGCCAGATAAGGGAGAAATTTACATTATAAGTTGTAGGTAAAGGGGAAAGTGGCGCCATGATATAAATGAAAGACTATCCCCTACTGCAGATATGACGTTTTGTAAGGGACGCTAGCCAATCGTGGATTGGCCAACTTAGGCCGCAGGCGACCAATCAGAGCCCGCCGTGACGTCACCGAGTGCCCCGGGCGGCACTCGTCAGAGTTGACCTGACTGTGGAGGTGAGAGGATGCGCCTCAGTCAGCTCTCGAGGATTTGAGGCTCTACAAGCCTTATTTTTTTCTTTTTTTTTGAGATATATACAAGAGTTGTTACATTCTTGTACAGCCACTAGTATGCGTAGCGTTTCGGGCAGGTCCCTGGAATACGATCCCCTGCCGCGAAGACTCGTTTTTTCATCCAAATACACATTTTACTGTTGCATTAAACAGAGGCTACAGTTAAGGAATTGCGCCCAGTAAATCCTCCCCGGCCAGGATACGAACCCATGACATAGCGCTCGCGGAACGCCAGGTGAGTGTCTTACCACTACACCACGGAGACTGTAAATATATATATATATATATATATATATATATATATATATATATATATATATATATATATATATATATATATATATATATATATATAATATATATATATATATATATATATATATCTATATATATATATATATATATATATATATATATATATATATATATATATATTTAGAATTCAGTGTTAGAATTCAGTGGATTAAACTAGCCATCGCAGCCCACCATTATTATTGGAGACCCTGCGCTTCTGGGAAGCAAAAAGAAACCAAGTTAATTGAGCAGAGGAGTGCCAAACTTGGAAAATAGTCGCCGACATCGCTGGGCAGCGCCGCTGGACAAAGAGGGTCTGGAAGGTGCGGCGGGCAGGCCTAGCTGTGACTGGGTCACATGCACTGAGGGTTTTGGAGGGACGACACCATTCCTAGGACAAGGAGCAACGCCTTGTGGAAGGGACGAGTGTGTGAATATAGTGATTAGCTCAGTACCCATTGGTGAACCAGGATTGGGATAGCTGCATCTCAGGGATTGAAACGGCGACGACGCGAAGGCTTCACGTCACCTGAGGACTTGTGGAACGTTCCTGGATCGTCAAGGATCGACTCAGGAAGCCTGGGAACCTCACACCAATCAGGGACAGGCGTCGTGTGCCAGGAAAGTAAAGCTAGATCAAATTTCCCTCCATTACCTCTTGTGAGAGTAGGCTGGATAGGCCACGATATTTACTTGTGTATGTGGCAGTATGACATTAATACTTTAGTAGTAGAACAGGATGCAAGGCAGCTTGTGTCCAGGACTGTTGGAGAGAACAGTGTGTGTGGATGGCAGGACAGTTGAAGAAGAGGTGCCGACGTGGTGAAGAGGCCCTTCTATGAGAGAGTGTGTGACTCCTGTCTAATCTGCCCAGTTGAAGGAGTGGTTGGAGGTCGTGAAAGAAGAGTTGCTGACGATCTCCAGATTTATTATCCTTATTTTCATTTCATGTATTGCTTGTGATTGTATGTGTGATCATGTAATTGTGTCAGTAAATTCACACATTTTATCATTGTGTTTAAGTGTGCCTCCATTATAATATTTTTTATGAGCATACACGAAGGTTATCATAGTACCACCTAGGGAACACCACGTTCTCTATAGAAGTTCTTATTGCCTGGAGAGTGGTAAAACAGCACAGACTTATATAAAAGTGTACCTTAGCCATCCGACCAGTATCAGAGCCTGAATGGTGGCAACAAGTAACGTAGTGGCTGGAGAGAGGTAAAGCCACACAGACTTTTATGGGAGAGTACCCTGGGCTGACAGTCCAATAGCAGATCTATGGGAGTAGCAACACTCTGGCAACAAACAGCATAGAATACACCCACTGAACTGCATCGCTGGGGTGCAGATATACTAACCCAGCTGGCGACCTTGTTAAGAAGAAGATAGAGAAGACAGGCGGGAAAGGAGTTCCTGCAACCTTTTGTCTGGCAGGCAAGACTCAGGGAGGTTATTGTTATAAGGTAAGCCTGAGTCTTCTTCACTCCTCCACGGGTCTAGGCAGGAACTGTTAACAGCAGTTTCCCCGTGGTTGACTGAAGGGCTCCCAGGGTGAATCAGTGGCACCCCCCTTTAGTGTTGGGAGCAAAGACCTGCGGAGTGGGCATTGCTGGTCCTCTTTGTGGGACCAAGGAGACTCCGGTGAATCCCGGGAGTCGGAGGGCTGAGTATTCTGCCTTCTGAGCCCCTAGCAGCCGAGTGCTAGCGGAGCCCGGCCCACCCCCCATGACAACTGTAGTGTATATGCCGCTCCCCGTCCCCCCCTTATCCCCCCAGGTGGTCCTCCCAATGCTCCCCTCTCTCCAAACACCACCCACCCACCCCACCCCCTCCTACACCGTGCGCCTCGAGCCACAGGCAGACGGAATGAATACGGTACGGCCCGCCTCATTGTTTTCATATACGGACAATTCCATGATTACCCCCGCTGACTGTCTGGATAGTGTAACATCAGCAGCAATTAACCGGCTCCGATATTTACCCGGCTAAACCAGCATTTATCCAGTTCCTTGGTCTTTTAGCGGATTTGATAACTTTATCCGGTCATGATTTTGGCGTATAAGGGCGTTTTCCGCATGTTCATAATCCGGATAATCGTGGGTTACAGTATATATATATATACAGTATAATATATATATATATATATATATATATATATTATATATATATATATGAATGAAAACTCACACCCCAGAAGTGACTCGAACCCATACTCCCAGGAGCAACGCAACTGGTATGTACAAGACGCCTTAAACCACTTGACCATCACGACCGGACATAATGAGGTGATAGCCGAAGCTATTTGAACCACTCACCGCCGGCACTCGGATGGTTATCTTGGGCATAGCATTTTACCAAATCACCTCATTCTTTGGGGCACACGTGAGGAACACAAATGCGAACAAGCCTGAATGGTCCCCAGGACTATATGCGAATGAAACTCACACCCCAGAATGACTCGAACCCATACTCCCAGGAGCAACGCAACTGGTATGTACAAGACGCCTTAAACCACTTGACCATCACGACCGGACATAATGAGGTGATAGCCGAAGCTATTTGAACCACTCACCGCCGGCACTCGGATGGTTATCTTGGGCATAGCATTTTCCAAATCACCTCATTCTTTGGGGCACACGTGAGGAACACAAATGCGAACAAGCCTGAATGGTCCCCAGGACTATATGCGAATGAAAACTCACACCCCAGAAGTGACTCGAACCCATACTCCCAGGAGCAACGCAACTGGTATGTACAAGACGCCTTAAACCACTTGACCATCACGACCGGACATAATGAGGTGATAGCCGAAGCTATTTGAACCCCTCACCGCCGGCACTCGGATGGTTATCTTGGGCATAGCATTTTACCAAATCACCTCATTCTTTGGGGCACACGTGAGGAACACAAATGCGAACAAGCCTGAATGGTCCCCAGGACTATATGCGAATGAAAACTCACACCCCAGAAGTGACTCGAACCCATACTCCCAGGAGCAACGCAACTGGTATGTACAAGACGCCTTAAACCACTTGACCATCACGACCGGACATAATGAGGTGATAGCCTAAG
>WNGS01009981.1:0-14660 GCA_020271785.1 Procambarus virginalis | reverse complement strand
TAGAGGGTTTCTCTGTCGGCTTCGGGCTGTTTTTGATAAGGAGTTCGGAAGTCTTCTTGGTTTTATAGAATATTGTCAGGTTATGTTTTGGTTAGGAGTAGTGCTTTTTACTCCTTTACGGATTATTTCTTTCATATTCTTTCCTCTTTTATATGGTCACTGTGCATGGTTGATTTGTAATATAATTTTTTGGAGGTATTGTGGTTTCTGTTCTAGGTTCTGGATTATACCAACGGTCCAAGGTGTCTTCTTATAGCAGCGTTTATTTCCGCGTTGCTATATCCATTGTTCACTAATACCTGAGTTACTCTTTCAAACTCTCTACTCACGTTGCTCCATTCAGAGCAGTGGGTAAGCGCTCGACGAATATAAGCATTGAGAACACTGGCTTTGTATCTTGGGGGCACTCACTTCTACCGTTCAGGCATAATCCTATGTTGGTGGGCTTGGTATATACGTTGGTGCTTAAAGAGGTTCCTATTTTTGTTATTAGTACATCCAAGAATGGCAGACTGTTATTTTCACTATTTTCATGTGTAAATCGGAGTACTGACTCTCTCTCTAGATGTCTTTTTACGTCAATTAGTTCATCTGAGTCTTTTACTATTACGAATATGTCATCTACATAACGGCAATATAAAGTTGGTTTTTGTCTGCTACTGAAGACCCTGTCTTCGATGGTTCCCATGTAAAAATTAGCGAATAAACTCCTAAGGGAGAGCCCATTGCTACTCCGTCTATTTGTAAATACATGTCTCCTTGTGGACTGATGAAAGGGGCTTCCTTTGTACATGCTTCGAGAAGACTTTTCAAGTGTGGCTCAGGTATGTCTAATTTGGGGGTGCTCTCGTCTCTGTATACTGTGTAAAAGAAAACCTGCTGCCAGTATACACCAATATATATATATATATATATATATATATATATATATATATATATATATATATATATACATCCAAGAATATATATATCATATATATATATATATATATATATATATATATATATATATATATATATATATATAATATATATATATATATATATATATATATATATATATATATATGTGTGTGTGTGTGTGTGTGTGTGTTCTAGGACTGATAGGGTGATTGGTTATCACTTACTTATGCTGAAATTTATGGAGTTACAACTGTAGGCTGACTTACCTGCAGATATATATATATATATGTTCTAGCGCTGATAGTGCCGTATTTATCTTGTAAGATTTATCCACTTGGTGAGGTGGACGGTGTAAGTGGCGAGCCAGAAGTTGGGCGACCATTTGGTATAAGTGACTGATAGAGTCCTGATGGATTTGATCTGCAACAAGGTTATAATATCATAAAGTGTAAAGGTTTATATTCCCTTGTATTATATGTGAATGCTTTGAATATGTTCTGTTTTGTTATTAAATCTATGTAGCTAACAGGTGTTTGCTCTTGTCCTAGTGAGGCTTCCCAGACAGTAGAGAAGAGAGAGAATGAACAAAGAACCATAGCTGTGGACAGGGTAGTACAGAGTAATATTTCAGAAAAGGGGATTGAGGAGATTGTACCAAATAAGGAGAGTGGGGAGTCATGGCAGCTCAAGTGGGTGTGTGCACATGACAACGAGGCTAGTGTTGGAGCCGCATCCCCTAAACGTGTGACGCTGAGCCCCTCTCCATGTGCCAGGAGCGCACATGGTGATCTCCTGATAAAAGTATAAGCCCTCTACTGAATTTTGGGGCTGGTTGTCTGTAAGGAAGGACCTAAAGACGACCAACAACAACAATACCCATTATAAAAATTGGGGGCCTATCCGGGAGAGTGAACTGACACACCCACACCCTGTCTGAGAGTGGATTGATACACCTCTTGTGGAAATAAGTAGATTCTTTGACTGCAGGTGTATATTCTCTCGCTTGGGAAACTCACAGGACAAGATGGATAAGGTGCAAGCGTTTGTGGATTCAGGCAAGCCTGAGGACTTGGAAGGTTGCACCAGGGAACAGTTGAAACAAATAGCGGAAAAATGTGGCATCAGGTTTGAAGGCATCGAAAGTGGTTGGGATGAAGGATGAGATCCTGAGGCAGTTGAGAGCCAAGAGGGAAGTGGCAGAACATGGAGCCCAGAAAGGAGCTGAAAGTGGAAAGGAGGATGATGGGCATGATGAAGTGAGATCCCAGGGATTGAGTAGGAGCAGTAGGAATAGCCGCAGCAGCAGGAATAGCAGGGACAGGAGTTTGGAAAGGTTCTAGTTAGAGCTCCAGATGCAGTAACAACAAGAGGACAAAGAAAGACTGTTCCAAGTGGAAAGGTTGAAGTTAGAACTTCAGATGAAAAATGAAGCAGAGAAGGAAAAAGAGAAAACCAGAATAAGGGAGCTGGAGTTAGAACAGGAGAAAGAAAAGGAGAAAACTAAACAAGAGAAAGAGAAAACCAGACTGGAGGCAGAAAAAGAGAAAACCAGACTGAAGGTAGAAAAAGAGAAAGCCAGAGTAGAGGTGGAGAAAGAAAAATAGAAGACCAAACAGATGCAGATAGAAGCAAATAGAACCTTGGCTGAGCAGAGGACTGAGCATGGGTTGCCAGAGAGTAACACCCAGGTATCACACCCACAAGATAATAAGGTTAGAGAAAAGGACATCTGCCTATTTGTGCCTGAGGAGACGGAGAGCTTCTTCGAGTATTTCGAAAAGGTTGCCAGCATTATGGAATGGCCACAGGAAGACTTGGCCTAACTGGTGCAGTTGAGATTGACCGGTGCCATCAGAGAGGCATACACCCAATTGACTCTAGAAGAATGCCAGGATTATGCCACAGTAAATGAGCAGCATACTACGCTCATTTCAGCTAACCCCAGAAGCTTATAGGAAGCGCTTTAGAGAGATGAAGGTTGGAGCATGTACGTTTGCTGAGACAGCATGGGATCTGGAAAGGCGATTCCAGAAGTGGACTGAGGCTGCCGGAATTGGATTGTATACTGACCTAAAACAATTAATGGTCATGGAAAAGCTCTTGGAAATGATGCACCCGAGACAAAGTTCAAGGTCCAAGAGGCAGGAGTAAAGGAGGTGAAAGATGCCGCAAATAGGGCGGATATGATTACTGAAGCATAAAAGAGCTTAAGGGAGAACAGAGTGAAAAGCGAAGCGAGACAGCAATGGCAGACCCAGTGAAGTCTGGGGAGGAAGAAATTATGGCAGACCCAGGGGAGACTGGGGTGTGAAAAATTTTGATAAATGGGCGAGTAATCGCAAGCATCCTGAAACTCAGAAGAGTAAGTCGCACACTTCATCTGAAAGTGAGGATGAAGAAGTTAAACGAGAAACTAAATATGTGCCGAGAAGGCAAGAATCCAGTCAAGTCCCACAGAGTGCGAGTAGTGCACCTGGCCCGAGGAACTCCAATACGAGTGGGCAGAGTCAAAGACACTCGAGAACGTATAGAGGAGACTTCTCCCAGATAAGATATTATAATTGCAACTGATTGGGTCACGTGATGCGAGATTGTCGGCAGGGCAAGAGAGTTGGGACCCTATCCATGTGTGACCCTCGGAATAAGTATATTGATGTATCCCAGAACAAACCACAGAAGGTGAACTTAGTGAACGAGTGGTATAGACCGTTCATGAGTAAAAGTTGGATAAGTATAGGAGGCCAACCTGAGGTAGAAGTTGGTATCTTAAGAGATACCAGAGCTAATCAGCTCTTGATCACGAGAAGACTGATTGGGAGTGATCAGCGGTTAGCTTGCATGAGGAAGATTAAGGTATATGGGTTGTTGTCTGAGAGTGACATGCCCATATGTGCTGTCCAGCTAAGGTTGGAATATTTGTCGGCAGAGGTGATGGTGGGAGTATTCCCCGACATATCTGTTCCAGGAGTCCAGGTGATCCAGGGGAATGACTTGTACGGGACAAATGTGTTGCCAAGAGTCATAGCGGAGACTGTGCCAGAGGAATGCCCAGAAGGCCAATTCACCTGAGAGTGTGAACCTGACTGACATTCTGGGGGATGAGTCAAGAGACCGCCAAGCCATTGAGTACCCTGTCTCGGTAGTGACGAAGGCGGTTGCCGACGAGGAAGACACTGGAGAAGATGAGACAGTGTCGATTCAACCGGGAGAAGATATCGACGTAGATATAGCGCGGCTGTTTGAGGAAGGTCCTGCTCAGGAAAATAGAGTCTCGGTGAGGTCAAAAGTGAAGATGACCCAGCCGAAGAAGAATAATGTGAAGAGAGTGGACCTGAGTAGAGCCCAGCCCGCTGAAATTAAGAATCGGAAGGTGAATGCAACTGTGCTGAGCAGAAGTAAGGAAAGATGTGGACAGACTGAGGACGGGAGTAGAGTATCAAGTTGTCCACGAGCGCGAAAGCATAGGGATAATGGAGTTAGGTGTTTGAAATGTCAAGAGTTGACACATTTCAGATGAAGGAGAGATGCTTACGAGCACGCTGAGAGAGGTAAAGCGACAAATAGGGTCGAGTGCTGTGGAGAGTAATGCAGTACTTGATAAAACTTTGAGGGAACGAAGAAGACTTGGAGGAGGAGAAATGAAGGTGTGTAGAGATGAGAAATGTGAGATGATGATGCAAGAATGGAAGAATAGAAGAAAGCTGAGGATTCGATGGAAGTCAAAGAGGATGAAGTCTCGGAAGTATGGTGACAAGAGACGGAAGTATGATGGCAGTAGATGGAAGCGTGAAGGTGACAGAGTGAAGTACGTTGATGTGAGACTGTAGCGTGATTGTGATAGACCGAATCGTGAGGACGATGAACTGAAGTACAAGGACAGAGGAGGTACAGAAGGTAGATGTCTGACTCTGGACGTGAGGAGTGCAAGAAGAGGACACGGAGGGTGGAAACAATAAGTAGAGTGGACTGATGGAGTGCAGGTGTCTAAGGGAGACAGCCTAGCCAAGGTGAAAGAAGTCGAATCGTTTAAGAGAAGACCGTGTTTCTAGTGAGTTGTGAGCTAGATGTTGCGAGGTGCAATGTATAATTGTAGACTCCTGGAGGGAGTACGTAAACAGATCAACCGGCCAGACAAATCGGTTAAAGGACAAGACAATGTGGTGGCTGATGCGTTATCCCGAGCCTTGCCACTGGAATAACTCTCAAAAATAAGGGGAGGGGAGTGTTATGATCCCAGGTAGCTGAAAAACGACTCTACCTTGAGAGTTTTTCTGCAAGACCTGACCTAACTAAGAGGTCAAGGACACATAGACCTAAATACATATATGTTAAACACTGGGTTAAATTTGACAGACGGTTTGCAAATTTGGGCAGTTTTTTTTTCTACCACAGACGTGGCCACACATTTACAATGCTAACCAGCATATATAAATTTTCTTCTGTCCTCCATGGACAGGGTTAGAGATGTGTTAAACATATATTTCAAGGGTTTATTGAACAATCAACCACTGAAGGTGAGTCGGTGCTTTTAAAATGCTAAGCTAACCTATATACGTAAATACATAGATACACAGATTTACGTATGCCTTACATAAAGTGTTCGATGTGTCTTCTACACAGTGTCATTAATGTACATTTACAAAGGTGAAATGTAATTCTGATCAGCTTCCATATATACTTTATACCCATACATATACATACACATATGGGCAGTGAACAGGATATAGATAAATGGCTGGTCTAAGATGTGGAGAGTTTGCTGGGGGCGTGAGGCTCGCTTCTGAGGAGGTTGAGCTCACTTGAGCACCAGAAATCGTGAGGGGAAGTTGCGTTCCGTTGAGCTCTGTTGAGGGGATGCGGCTCCAACACTAGCCTCGTTGTCATGTGCACACACCCACTCGAGCCGCCGTGATTCCCCACTCATCCTCATCTTCTGCCAAGTCGTTGCCCATGAGAAGTTGCACTCCAGGCTTGGGAAAAGGCTTTTCCCTGATGGCGACTTGGACTTCACCGGTCACGAAGGGACAATCCAGGTGGACTCTGGCGAGTGGATACGGAGTGGTAGCAGTGAGGTCAGTGATAAGGACGGTTTCTCCGGTGTAGGTGATGTTAGGCACAGCTGATTTCAATATAATGGACTGAAGAGCCGCTGTGTCCCTCAAGATCTTCAATTTGAAACGTCCCTTCGAATCTGTACCGTTGGTAGAGACAGTTCCAGGATACAGGTGTTTACTGAAGAGAGAAAGATCATTAACATGAACACCAACATTCATCACAGGCTTACCGGACTTAGGAGAAGTCTGTTTGGGTTCAGTAGATTCATTGCTCTTGTATTGAGCCTTCACACATCTATCTATGGTATGTCCATAGAGTTTGCAATACTTGCAATACAATTGTGAGCTCGCTTCATCTCTACTCACTTTATCGTAACTGTACCAAGACTTCTTACTGAGAGGTGGTGATGGTGTCAGCCGGTGGATGAGGCTGTAGGTGTCAGCCGACTTCGCACATTTGATGTAGTCGGTTTCTTCTTTATCTGCTAGATATAAACGGACGGAAGGGGGAATACGTCTCAAGAATTCCTCAACTAGCATGAGGTTGACGAGTTCTGCAAATGTAGAGACATGTGCTGCTTCCAGCCATTTCATGAAATATCTTTTCTTGGTATTGGCAAATTCTAGAAAAGTGGTGGTACTTGCCTTAAGATGATCACGGAATTTTCGTCTGTAGCTTTCGGTGGAGAGAAGGTAGGCGTCCAACACTTCTTGCTTCAGGGTCTGGTAGTCATTCTCAGACGCTAAGGTACTGAGAGTAACTGCAGCTCTACCTGTAAGATGCACTCTGAGAAGGGTAGACCATTGGTCTGCAGGCCAGCTAAGTTTTTTAGCTAGGGTCTCAAAGGTGGTAAAAAAGACATCGATCTCTGTCTCAACGAACGGTGGCATTAACTTACTTGCATGGGAGACATTGAAACTTACGGGAAGACTAGGGGTAGCTTGTTGGCGCTGAGTGTGGTGTGTAGTTTCCAACTCTAGTTCTTGTCGACGACATGCTAGAGCCACATCAGCTTGCTTCTTGTCATGCTCGTGCTGCATCTCCAGGAGACGTTGTTTTGCTTCTAGCTATACTCGCTCACGCTCACGGAGTAGTGCAGTCTCTCGTTCTTGTTCGGCCTTCCTTATGTCAGCCTCTTCCTTCTTTAGGGCCGTCTCTCGTTCCTGTTGTTCTTTGAGAAGGGCGGCCTCTCGTTCCTTGAGGGCGGCCTCTTCTTTCTTGAGCTGGAGAGCTTCTTTTGCCAGGGCCGCCTCACGTTCCTGCTCTTCTTTCCTGATTGCAGCTGCTTCTTTTTGTTGCTCCCGCTCGATCTTGGCCAGTTCGAGCTTAAGTTTCATTGCTGCCAGATCATGTTTATCTGCAATAGAATAATTATCGTGAGTTTCAGAGTCGATTATCCCTTCTTCTAAGAGGTAATCCAAGAGTATGTTGTGTATGTCATTTTTGTTGGCTCCAGAGGGAACATCTAGTTGATACTCATGTGCAAGAGCTTGTAATTCGGTCCTCTTGGCACGACTTAAGTTCCCTATTTTACCTGCTGGATCGTTACGGAAAGCTTGGAGATGAAACATTGTGAAAGATAGCAGATAAATGTACAACGAATATAGTTGTGATATGGTAAATGTCAGAAACAGGATAACGTGGCAACTGGTACCTATCCTGTGGAATTTTAATCTTTAACAAGTAACGTTAATTTTTGGATGGTAAATGATTAGTCAATCAAAGTCGCAGGAAATCTGCGACTTTGATTGACAAATCTTACATTGAGTACCCGGTACTCAATGTAAGAGAATACGGGCAAGAAAATCCTACTAAATAAATGAAACTGAGTTTCTAAAACAAATGAAACATTTAATTGCTTCAAAAGTGAATTAGGTAGGCCAAGAATGTAGGCATACCTTGCCGAGTCTATAGGACATAAGCAAGGCTTTCCCACTATGTGAAATATGATACAGAATTAGCGAACTTTGTGCTCTGAAAAAAGAAAGCTAAGTAAACCCTAAGTAAATATCATCATCTCTGACCGACGTGTAGGGGTGCGAGTGTCAACTTGTGACGAGAACTGCTGCTGAGGTCCCAACTCAGTAACTTAGTCCGTGCTAGAGGAACTATGGCCCTCTTTATCCTCCTTCGGTCGGATTGCAGAAGATAGGGTGCTTTGACCCGAAGACAAACCAAAGTACCAGGGTACCCAAAATGATGATCTGCCGATAAGGTGAGAAATATCCTAGGGACAAAAGGTGGTAAACACGAGTAATAACACGGAGGGAGAGATGACCAATTAAGAGAATGACTGCGGCCTACAGTCACCACGTAATCCAAAGTTATCCCCCACTCACCATATGCTACTCTGAATGCACAATACACACAGCACCATATAAATATGAAAATTAATGATAATATTGGAAAGCAACTTTAGCAAAGCGAAGTACGCTTACCACAAATTGACGTTCTGGTACTAGTACCTGAGTGAAGCTCCTAGGACAGGCCCCCATTAAATGTGACGGGAAAGTGTTGGAGTGTTGATGTTCGGCAGTCCTCCAACTGCAGGTGTCAATGCCTGGTCACACTTACAAAAAAAAGATAGACTTCTTGCCTGTTGTCTGTGGTAAGTTAGAGGGAGGAACACGTAAAACACAAAGTATGAACAATGAAACTTTAATATATTTATTTTAACATAAATGAAAATAAAGACAAATCTCGGGTAAATGACTAGTGCAATAAAATGACAAAGATAAATGCAAAAACACAATAGATTAAATATTATAATGGAGAAATGGTGCTGAGAATATCGGCTATGGCTGAGACCTCCCTTAGTATATGAAAGCCAGAGAGCTTAGTATGCCAGAGAGAGATGTCAACTCTAAGAGCACAAAGAATATTCTGAAGTTGATAGCTGGTAAGGCTCAGACGTCGACTCATGTAGATGGCGCTGAGGTGCAGTGTGCAGGTGCGCGGTCGGCGAGTCACCAATCAGGAGCAGGCTGGCTGGGATGGGTAGTTTGCTGGTTGACGACGAGCCGGCATGGAGGGTGTGTGGAGTAGGGGGGATCTTGGGTACGTTTTGCCTCCTGGTCAAAACATTTTGTGCTACTGGTGATGTATCTTGAATGTAGCATCTTATACTTGTTAACTTGACGTAACTTTAAGTAGGGAAGAGCAGGCTCAATCTCTCTTGAAAGAGATTATCGTCACAACTCTCCCCCGAAGCCTGCGGTTCTGGGTGAAGTTACGTCTTCAGGAGGTAGAGTGGTAGGTGGAGCAGCCTCTAACTCAGACTCTGGAGAGGGCGTCTGTTATGATGTTGTCAGACCTCTTGATGTAGAGATCTCCAGATTGAAATTCTGCAGATATCAAGCCCATCGTAGAAGCCGTCGATTGTTGAATTGGGCTTGCTGCATTAAGTTTAGGGGATTGTGGTCCAAGTAGATGGTGGTAGACCGAGCACTTTTCAGGTATGGTTCGAAGTGCTGCAAGTTCAGGTCGATGAGTAGCTCCCTTTCGATCGTGCTGTAGTTCCTTGTAGCTGTAGTAGCTAACAGGTAGAATCTCCTCGCCTCGTTGTTGCATCAGGTCACCCCCGATGTCGGTACCACTGGCGTTGACATGGAGGATGAAAGGCTTCGTGATATCTGGCGAGGCGAGAATAGGATTAGAACAGAGTAAAGGAGCACTATTATAGTCCTGTAAATTGGGATGAAGATCAGGTAGGATTTCCGATTTGGAAAGTACCGACTCAGTGTTAGTGCTTTCGGGAGAAGCAGGGAAGGTTTCACTGTGGAGGTATGGACCTTTACATGTAGCGACTGATACCAACACAGTGGGGGAAATACCTTGATACTGCTTCAGGAGGTTGACGTAGCACAGCTAGGTCTTCCGCCGCCTATCTGGAGTCTCAAGAACGTAGTTGTTGTTTCTGCACTCCTTGACGCGGTAGGGTCCTGAAAACTTGTTTTGCAATGGAGAACCTGGGATAGGAAAATATGCCAACACGAAGTCTCCAGGTTTAAATTTCCTTAATTTGCTGTTTTGGTCAAAATGAGTCTTCATCCTCTCCTGAGCTTTCAATAGATTGTCATTAGCAAATTTACGTACTCTCTCTAGAATGTGTTTTAAGTTTTGAAGAAACTTGGGCACATTCTGAGGGTCACTGAAGGTGGTATTACGTAGAGAGTCCTTAAAAGCTTTGAGAGGAGTATGGCACTTACGTCCATAAGGAGATACTCCTAGAGACTCATTGGGGAGACTTCTGAAAATGCACATAATGAGATCAAGTTGTTTATCCCAGTCCTTCAAGGTGTCATTGCAGAATTTCTTTAGGAGTGCTTTAATAGTCTGATGACTACGTTCAAGAGAACCCTGTGAAGCAGGATGATAGGGGCTGGACAGTACTTGTGTGATGTTGAACTCCTCCAGTGTCTTCTTGAAGAGATCACTGGTGAAGTTGGTGCCACAGTCGCTTTGAACCTCTCTTGGAAATCCATACTGGGTGAAGATCTTCAATAGGTGTTTCACCACAGTAGCAGCCGTAATGTTTTTACTGGAACTGCTATGGTGAATCTGGTGGTAGGACACATGATAGTTAATATATAGGCGTTGCCAGAACTGGTCCGGGGTAAAGGACCAACACAGTCTATGATGAGTCTGTGGAAAGGTTCCGCAGGCACCTGGATGGCTTTTAGTGGAGCCTGGGGAATAGAGATGTTAGGTTTACCTGCCTTCTGACATGTATGACACTGTTGTACGTACTTTTTAACGTCTTTAACCATACCTGGCCAGTAGTAGTCTTGTCTGATTCCGTGGTAGGTTTTGTTGAAACCATAGTGAGAAAGAGCTCCGTGGGCCAGGTGTAGAATATCGGGCCGTATGCTGGTGGGAATCACTAGTTGTTCGACATTGGCCCAATCGTCATCCTCCTTTAGCTTACTGGGTCTGTATCTGCGGTAGAGCAACTCATTCTCTAGGAAGAACCCAGGGATACTGTCCTTGGATACCTTGAGGTGCTTCCGGGGCTTATCGTCCCCGCGGCCCGGTCATCGACCAGGCCTCCTGGTTGCTGGACTGATCTATTCTTTGCCTTGTGGGGGGTTAAATGTAGACACAGATGTAGTTTCGTTGATTTATTGGCTAAGGCAACAAGATATATATCTGGCCAGCCGAGGTCCTACTACTGTGGGTCTGTGGAGATGACTGAGCCTGCTGCAAGCATGGCTGGAGACTGTGAATGTGACATGACGTCAGAGGCCTACTCGCCTGTGATTGGTTATGTTCCAACTGGCGGGGAATTTGAATATAACACCGCTCGGACACGCTACCAAGTCGACGTCCCTTGTCGACAAGCTCTGGCTAGCTATATAGTTACAATAATACTGAAAGGACCTCGGTGGCATTCAATAATGGTTTACATGTGAAAATTGCATAATAAAACATTGAAAGAAGATCAGGTGTGCGTAATACTAGCATCTTGGCATATGCACCAAAAAAAAATTTTGAACATAATAGCTGAAAATCATGGTAACAATGCTTTGATTCAACCAGAGTATGAAGAACATGTGTATGTCTACTTGTCAGAATGAACAATACAACTCAAGGTATTGCCTAAACAAAATTATTAACATGTGTCAATGGCATGTGCTTGAAACAATACAAAATGAAACAATTATTACATTAATGAACAAAATTCTGACCTAACAACCACAAATGAATTTTAAGATTAGATAATGATTGTTTTTTTTCTTTTTTTTTTCTTTTCATTTTCAATGTACAATATATATATTACAAGACCAATGTACAATATATTTAATTTGCAATATATTTACAAGTTATATACAAGACCTGGAACAAGAAGACTAACATCTGCGTGATAGCAGTCAGGATTCACTGGCCTCAATGTGGTTGCTAGAACATTAATGAAATCTTTATGACAAGCACTGTAAAAAAAATTACAAATGGCAGTAGACTTAACAATGGCATTTAATTTGTAACAAAATAAAATTGAGAAAACATGATCATACAATATATATATATATTGGTAATAATAAGACACATGTGGTGGAAATACTGCAAATGAATTTTGCAAAACAAACAGAATAACTGCAGAGTGCACTTAATTGTAAATTCTGCGGATATCTACACCTAGCTCATCCAGAGCACTATACAACTCTGGCTCTGACTGAGGATCAGGAACAGATGAAACTGCATGTGACAAACTATCATCTTGAGGGATAACCTCGTTATCATCTAGCCAATGGACATGTGGCGAGTGCACGGTTGAAACGAGGGTCTAGATCTAAGATTATAAGTGCTAGTATGGGGTTGCTGAACATCAAGTGGTCTGTCAACCACAGAAGGTGGTGTCCCAATAGGAGTATCTGTCTGGGTAAGTTCATTGTCATCTTCCTCATCAGTGTCGTCAACAGTCATTTTAGCTAACTTCATATGGTCTAAATGCTCATTTATATACTCCCCTGATACTAAATTTTTCAATCTATACTTGTTACCTTTGATAAGCTCGATTACCTTATATGGACCCAAAATTTCTTAGTTAACTTATACATAGGACCAGACCTGTGTTGGTTAAGTATCATTACTACAGATCCAATAGTTATTTTACTGGGTTTAGCTCGTTCATTCCTTGCTCGAGTGAACTCGGCTGTAGCTTTGGACAATTGTTCTCGTATTTTCTTGAATACTAGTTGCATTTGTCTACGCTTTACTTGAACAAAATCATCTACGTTATATAAGGGAGTAGGAGGTACGTTAATCAATTCATTAGGGAGGATCTTATCTGTACCATAAAGAATAGCGTGAGGTGTGTCACCTGTAGAAACATTAATCGAAGAATTTATAGCACACTGAATTAAGGGTATAAAATCATCCCAATTGTTGTTATCAAAATTCAAAGTGACTCTCAAGGCATCTAAAACTTTCCTGTTAGTACGTTCAGCTAGTCCGTTACTTGCCGGATGATAAGGCATGATGCTACATTTTTTAATGTTATATAAATCACACAAGCTAGTTAAAATACTATTACTGAATTCTGGACCATTATCTGAAAGGATTACTTTAGGCATACTATATCTACAAATTATGTGGTCATGGAATGCACTGGCTATAGTTTCTGCTGTTTTGTTCGGGATAGGAACTAGTTCGCAAAATCGTGAAAAATTATCGACCATTACAAGCAAATGTTTGTTCCCTTTCTCTGTTTCCGCAAAATTTGTCAATAATCCATCGATACTCGTTCCCAAGGAGCTTTAGTTGTTGGGTACATCTGAATTGGATTAGGTCCTGAAACATGTCCCTTGTGCTGTAGGCAAGTTAAACATCTGTCAACATAATGAGTAATGTCCTTAGCCATTTTTGGCCAAAAATACTTTAATCGACCTTGTTGGAGTGTACGATCCTTTCCTGGATGTGCACTTGCAGGAGCATCATGGATAATTTTTAACACAGTTGGTACCAAGACAGCTGGAACAACTAACTGACAACATTTCCTCGGGGCTGTCCCTAGCTTTACTACTCTACACAGTAAATTGTCTAACATAACTAGTTCTTTCAATGGTACTGGCGGTTTATGAATCGGGCGAGTGTCTTGCTTAGTCAAAAATTTAATGACGGGTGCCCATATGGGGTCTTGTCGCTGTTCCGTTTCTACTACTGTAGCATCTAATGCTGGGTAATTTAACTGAATCGCAGCTACGTGTCGAGAAAGCGCATCGGCTACAACATTTTGCTTTCCTGGAATATATCCAAATGTGGGATTGAATTCTTGAATTGTGAGCAAATATCTAGCAAACTTTCCAACTGGATTCTTATTTTTGAACAAGGGAATTAGTGGTTGGTGATCTGTAAGAACATGAACTGGGTAATTGTAAATTGTATCTCTGAAATGTTTAAGTGCCCAGACAACTGCTAAGGCTTCTCGTTCTGTTGCGCTATAATTTTTCTCTTCTTTAGATAATGTACGGCTAGCATAAGCTATTGCGTGATCTCTGTGACCTTCTGTTTGAAGTAATGCAGCACCTAAACCTATGTCACTAGCATCTGTAACCAACGTAAAAGGTTTAGAAAAATCTGGGTACCTAAGGACAGGTGACGAAATCAAGGCTGCTTTGAGTTTTTTGAATGACTGATCCTGGGCCTCTCCCCAAACAAAGGGTTCATCTTTTCTTTGCAACTTGTAAAGTGGAGCGGCTATAATAGAGAATCCAGCAATAAATGAACGATAAAATCCTACAAGACCTGTGAACTGTCTTACGGCTTCTGCGGTACGAGGCGTTGGAAAATCACGGGCAGCAATAATTTTTGATTCATTCAATGTAATACCTGAAGGTGTAACTGTATGACCTAGGAAATTAATCTTCTCTTTTAAAATGAACATTTTGCAAGCTTTATTTTTAAATTAGCTTCAGCGAGCTTTGCAAGTACTTTTTCAAGGTTCTGGAAATGAGTCTGAACATCTTGCGACATGATTATGAGATCATCAAGGTAAACTAGAAGTGTACTTCCTATCAATCGACGAAATAGATTTGTCATGAGCCGTGAAAAAGTTATTGGACTACTCCGCAAACCAAATGGCATTCTTTTGAAATGAAAATGACCATTGGGAGTACTAAGGCTGTCAATTGTTTACTTTTCCTCATCAAGGGGGATTTGCCAGAATCCCTGCAACAAATCTAACGTTGAGAATACTTTTATTT
>WNGS01009977.1:50250-63078 GCA_020271785.1 Procambarus virginalis | reverse complement strand
ACTACACCACTATACCAGGCTACTGCACCACACCACTATACCAGGCTACAACACCACACCACTACTCCAGGCTACTACACCATGCCACTACCATGCTACTACACCACGCCACTACACCATGCTACTACACCACTCCACTGCACCAGGCTACCACACCACTATACCAGGCTACTGCACACCACTATACCAGGCTACTACACAACACCACTATACCAGGCGACTACACCCCACCACTATACCAGGCAACTACACACCACTATACCAGGTTACTACACACCACTTCACTATACCAGGGTACTACACCACACCACAATACCAGGCTACTACACCACACTACTATACCAGGTACTACACCACACCACTATACCAGGGTACTACACCACACCACTATACCAGGCTACTACACCACACCACTATACCAGGCTACTTCACCACACCACTATACCAGGCTACTGCACCACACCACTATACCAGGCTACTACACCACACCACTATACCAGGCTACTACACCACACCACTATACCAGGCTACTACACCACACCACTATTCCAGGCTACTACACCATACCACTATTCCAGGCTACTACACCATACCACTAGACCAGGGTACTACAACACACCACTATACGAGGTTACACCACACCACTATACCAGGCTACTACACCCCACCACTATACCAGACTACTACACTACACCACTATACCAGGCTACTACACCACACCACTATACCAGGCTACTACACAACACCACTACACCAGGGTACACCACTATACCAGGTTACTACACCACACCACTATACCAGTCTACTACACCACACCACTACACCAGGGTACTTCACACCACAATACTACGGTACTACACCACACCACTATACCATGCTACTACACTACAACACTATACCAGGTTACTACACTACACCACTATACCAGGCTACTGCACCACACCACTATACCAGGCTACAACACCACACCACTACTCCAGGCTACTACACCATGCCACTACCATGCTACTACACCATGCCACTACACCATGCTACTACACCACTCCACTACACCAGGCTACCACACCACTATACCAGGCTACTGCACACCACTATACCAGGCTACTACACAACACCACTATACCAGGCGACTACACCCCACCACTATACCAGGCAAACTACACACCCACTATACCAGGTTACTACACACCACTTCACTATACCAGGTACTACACCACACCACAATACCAGGCTACTGCACCACACCACTATACCAGGCTACTACACCACACCACTATACCAGCTACTACACCACACCACTATACCAGGCTACTACACCACACCACTATTCCAGGCTACTACACCATACCACTATTCCAGGCTACTACACCATACCACTAGACCAGGGTACTACAACACACCACTATACGAGGTTACACCACACCACTATACCAGGCTACTACACCCCACCACTATACCAGACTACTACACTACACCACTATACCAGGCTACTACACCACACCACTATACCAGGCTACTACACCACACCACTACACCAGGGTACACCACTATACCAGGTTACTACACCACACCACTATACCAGTCTACTACACCACACCACTACACCAGGGTACTTCACACCACAATACTACGGTACTATACCACACCACTATACCATGCTACTACACTACAACACTATACCAGGTTACTACACCACACCACTATACCAGCTACTGCACCACACCACTATACCAGGCTACAACACCACACCACTACTCCAGGCTACTACACAATGCCACTACCATGCTACTACACCATGCCACTACACCATGCTACTACACCACTCCACTACACCAGGCTACCACACCACTATACCAGGCTACTGCACACCACTATACCAGGCTACTACACAACACCACTATACCAGGCGACTACACCCCACCACTATACCAGGCAACTACACACCACTATACCAGGTTACTACACCACTTCACTATACCAGGGTACTACACCACACCACAATACCAGGCTACTACACCACACTACTATACCAGGCTACTACACCACACCACTATACCAGGGTACTACACCACACCACTATACCAGGCTACTACACCATACCACTATACCAGGCTACTTCACCACACCACTATACCAGGCTACTGCACCACACCACTATACCAGGCTACTACACCACACCACTATACCAGGCTACTACACCACACCACTATACCAGGCAACTACACCACACCACTATTCCAGGCTACTACACCATACCACTAGACCAGGGTACTACAACACACCACTATACGAGGTTACACCACACCACTATACCAGGCTACTACACCCCACCACTATACCAGACTACTACACTACACCACTATACCAGGCTACTACACCACACCACTATACCAGGCTACTACACCACACCACTACACCAGGGTACTTCACACCACTATACCTGCGGTTTCGGTGAAGTCACGTTCTCGGGAGGTAGAGTGGTAGGTGGAGCAGTCTCTACCTCAGTGAAGCTGGAGAGGGCGTCTGATATGATGTAGTCAGACTCCTGGGTGTAGCAATCTCCAGGCTGGAATGTTGCAGCTAGGAAGCCCATTGTAGAAGTAGTCAATGGTTGAGTTGGGCGGACTGCAGGAAGTGATGAGGGTTGTGGTCCGTGTAGATGGTGGTGGACCGAGTACTTTGCAGGTATGGTGCAAAGTGCTACCTGTTCAGGACGATGGGTAGCTCCTTTACCTTATTCTAATATACTCTCGCCTCGCCAGATATCACCAAGTCTCTCATCCTCCATATCGACGCCAGTGGTACCGGCATTGGGGGTGACCTGGTACAACAAGGCGAAGAAATTCTACCTACCAACTACCAAAAACTACAACACGATCAAAAAGGAGGTACCCATCGTCCTGAACAGGTAGCACTTTGCTTCATACCTGCAAAGTACTCAGTCCACGGACATCTACACGGACCACAACCCTCATCACTTCCTGCAGCCAGCCCAACTCAACCACTGACTACTTCTACAATGGGCTTCCTAGCTGCAACATTCCAGCCTGGAGATTGCTACACCCAGGAGTCTGACTACATCATATCAGACGCCCTCTCCAGCTTCACTGAGGTAGAGACTGCTCCACCTACCACTCTACCTCCCGAGAACGTGACTTCACCGGAACAGCAGGCTTCGGGGGAGAGTTGTGACGATAATCTCTTCCAAGAGATTGAGCCTGCTCTTCCCTACAATCGTCATGCTCAAAGCTACATTCAAGATATGTTCTACAGTAGCAAAAACGTATATCAAGACAGCCACACACACCTGCACCCCCTCCCCCCTCACACTCCTCACCGCCTGTTCGCCGACTGCACTTCAACTAGCAAACTACTAGCTGTGGGTCAGCCTGCATTCTCATTGGCTGTTCGTGATCTCACCACTCCACCTCTCCACCACTCACGCACGTCGTCAAGTCAACATAGGAGTCAGCGAGCTGTACCACCTCAGAATATCTTGTGCTCTAAAGCTGTGAACATCTAATTGATATTTCTCGGGTATCAAGTAGCGGTTCTTAGCTTGCACTAATATTCCAGCACCATTTTATATTTCCTTGTATTATATTTTTGTCTTGTTCTTAACGTAATCCATTACTAATCCAGTATTCATTTTTATGTTAGTTCTTTTTCACTTGTTATACTTGCACCCTACCGAGCCAAGGAATTGTCTTTATTTAAATTTGTTTTCTAGAGTAATTAAATTTAATTGTTTATATTTTGTGTTTTGTGTATCTTACCTTACCTTACCACAGACTATCAGACAAGCAGTCATTCTCTTTTTTGTACGTATGTGTGACCAGGCATTGACATCAGCCAGTGGAAGACTGCCGAACACCATACTCCACTACTTTACCGTCACACAGGTTACTACACCATACCACTATACCAGGCTACTACACCACACCACTATACCAGGCTACTACACCCCATCACTATACCAGGCTACTACACTACACCACTATACCAGGCTACTACACAACACCACTATACCAGGCTACTACACAACACCACTATACCAGGCTACTACACCAGGGTACTACACCAGGCTACTACACCAGGCTACTACTAGGCCAGGGTACACCAGGCTACTACACCAGGGTACTTCACACAACTATACCAGGCTACTTCACCATACCTCTATACCAGGCTACTACACCAGGGTACTACACCCCATCACTATACCAGGCTACTACACTATGCCACTATACCAGGCTATTACACCACACCAATATACCAGGCTACTACACCACACCACTACACCAGGGTACTTCACACCACAATACCAGGGTACTACACCACACCACTATACCAGGCTACTACACTATACCAGGGTACTACACCACACGACTATACCAGGCTACTACACCACACCACTATACCAGGCTACAACACCACACCACACCACTACACCAGGCTACTACACCAGGCCACTACACATGGCTACTACACCACACCACTATACCAGGCCACTACACTATGCTACTACAAATGATAAATGCAAAAAAATGATGAACCCTTCTTTATTATTATGCTTTATTTTACCAAATGTAAAAATATATTTTTATATTTTTACATTTCCTATTGTATTTATATTTGAGCATTTTAACTTGAAACACTTTATAAATGGGGTCATAAAGTTTCAAATCAGGTGCAAAAGGTGTCACAAAGTTTTAAATTAGGGTACAAAAGGCGTCACAACGTTTCAAATTTGGGTACAAAAGGTGTCACAACGTTTCAAAGTAGTGTTAGATACGTAGGTATTGGTTATAAGTTTTGGAAACCTATTTAATTCCACACAAAAAACCGTATCTGATGCGTGAAAACAAACGTTTCCAATCCTTTCAAACACTTTCCAGATACGTTGTGCCAACCTTAAATTGTTTCGTGGGAAACGCACTTAAAACGTCTGCAATGCAGTAAGCAACATAGCCTATGCCAATGGAATGGATTTCACCTATTCCATCCTACAACTTGAAAGAGGGAGTAGGTCAGTTAACAGCTGTAAGTAGTCATCACAATTGTTTGTGTGTTTACTCTGCTATTTGTACTCACCTATATGTACTCATCTATTTGTGCTTGCGGGTGTTGAACTTTGGCTCTTTGGTCCTGAGTCTCGACTGTCAATCAACTGGTGTACAGATTCCTGTGCCTACTGGGCTCTATCATATCTACATTTGAAACTATGTATGGAGTCAGCCTCCACCACATCACTGCCTAATGCATTCCATCCGTTAACTACTCTGACACTGAAAAAATTCTTTCTAACGTCCCTGTGGCTCATGTGGGTACTCAGTTTCCACCTGTGTCCCCTGGTTCGCGTACCACCAGCGTTGAATAGTTTATCCTTGTCTAACCGGTCGATTCCCCTGAGGATTTTGTAGGTTGTGATCTCCCCTTATTCTTCTGTCTTCCAGTGTCGTAAGGTGCATTTCCTGCAGCCTTTCCTCGTAACTCATGCCTCTTAGTTCTGCGACATGCCTAGTGGCATACCTCTGAACTTTCTCCAGCTTCGTCATGTGCTTGACAAGGTACGGGCTCCATGCTGGGGCCGCATACTCCAGGATTGGTCTTACATATGAGGTATACAAGATTCTGAATGATTCCTTAAACAGGTTCCTGAAGGCTGTTCTGATGTTAGCCAGCCTCGCTTATGCCGCAGACGTTATTCTTTTTATGTGGGCTTCAGGAGACAGGTTTAGTGTGATATTAACTCTTAGATCTTTCTCTCTGTCCGTTTCATAATAATAATAATAATAATAATAATAATAATAACATTATTTTGTGTGTGTGTGTGTGTGTGTGTGTGTGTGTGTGTGTGTGTGTGAGCGTGTGCATGTGCGTGTGCGTGTGTGTGTGTGTGTGTGTGTGTGTGTGTGTGTGTGTGTGTGTGTGTGTGTGTGTGTGTGTGTGTGTGTGTGTGTGTGTGTTTTGACACCTTAGTTATCTTCTCATGTTATGTTTACAGGAAGGGTGAGCATATTATTATTATTATTATTATCATTATTAATATTATTATTCACCAGTGAATAATTGTAGGTGCTGTAGAATGGACTGGGGAAAACTCTGGAATTATACCATTCTCTCAATCCATATACCGAGAGATGGTGGGGTATAAGGCTCGTTTGGCATCATTTGGAATCATCTGGCCGGATAAGTCTGGTCACCCACCTGCAGAATTGAGTCGTGCAGGCTTTTTCTCATGTGGTGAGTAGTGGAACATTTATTATTATTATTATTATTATTATTATTATTATTATTATTATTATTATTACTTTAAAGATGAAAACATTAAACTACCTAGAAAATGATTTACAGCAAACGCTAACTGCATTGACTGCCCTAGTAATTAACCGGCGGGAGTTATGCTGGTGTGACCCACCCTAGTATTTACACTCATTTATTTATTTGTGTATTTATATATGTTTTATTTTTTATTCTAACTTAGGAGTTGGAGACCATGTACGTTGTTTTTATTGTGCTGGAGGGATTGTCAACTTTGAACCTTTGGACGACCCCCTGGACACTCCATGTACGTTATTATCCGCAGTGCATATATCTTAATCTCATGAAAGACCGAGCTTCCATTAAGCGAGCAGTCCCCTTCTCCCCTCCTCGGGTAACAAAACCCGTAGATTACACTTTGATTGTTACCCTCTTGCAAGGACTTGGTTATTTCAACGGGATGGTTATTACAAAGAGCTTCCCATACACTACTTTGCGAGCTGCCTTATAAGAATATCTACACTTCTCAAAGGACTTATTACCACTCATTGCAGAAACTAACTGCAAAGAGCTGCTGATGTGGTTTTTAAACTGAGTGGATGAAGGGTACAGCTCCCTCACAGATGTGGTAGATGAATCTCGCTTAGAACTGTTATTGTCCCAAGGTGTCACCTCTTCCCGCCCAGTTCCCACAGTTGCGGAGGTAGATGAGAGTGTGGGCATTGTTGCCGAAGAGAACCAAATGATAAGTGTTGGTAGATTTAAATGTAAAGTATGTTACACCCAAGAAATAAACACTGTTCTCATTCGCTGTAGACATATAGTAATATACTCAGATTGCTTAACAAGATGTGACAAATGTCCTGTATGCCGTGGAGATGTGGTACATCTACTTCTCCCTATCATTTCTTAATAAACAAATCTAAAGTGGAATCTTTTATATTATCCTTTATTATTAATTGAGATGGGGGCTTAGGGGGGAGGGGTGTGGCAAGGAGACTCCTCCACCCACTTGAACGTGTGTGTATATATCTTCCCACGATCTGGTAGAGGTAACCACTCTTTCCACCATAACTACCCAACCAACTGCTGCTGCTGCTGAGAGCTTAGGTCAGGCCATGGCGATAATTCGTGGTACGTTCCCCTAGGCTATGCTAAATCAAGCTAAGATGCTTGATGGAAATAACAAATAATAATATACTAATGGGGGGGTTGATGCTAGTAGTGTAAATGTTAAGCTGGTAATATAATCTTTTGTTTTAGATTTCCTGGAGAATGACAGCAGACGTCCCTCCTCCTCCTCCTCCCCCCTGAGGGGAATAAATATATATATATATATTCCTAGGGAATGTACATATACACACAAACACAGGCTAGGTAGTAACCTCTCCCCCCGCCACACTTACTATACCCTACGCCACCAACCCAACCGCTGCTGGAGCTAGCAGATCCAACCCCCCCCCCCCCTGCCGCCACTCGAGGTGTTCCCGCTGCTGCTACTGCTGCTGCTGTTGCTGCTACCGCTACTATTGATGTGACTAGTGTTGCTAGTAGTATCTCCCCTGATGTGGGTGGAGTTAAGCCTAGTACTAGACTTTGCTGAGCGGAATAGAGGAGATGTAGGTGGGGGGTACTAATAACTTACCACATTTTATGAATGCAGTTGAAGAGGGGCTATCCCCTAGCCTCTTAACAGGGGTGCAGGGTGTGGGCTATAGCACTACTAGTAATATTAGAGTCTGGCTCTAGCTTCGGTAGGAGACAGACGTGTTGCCTCGGTGCTCCGGCTGTTGGTGTTGTTTATCAATTTGGCCGGTTGGGAGCGGGTGTGTCTCTGCCTGCCTGTGCTGACGTGGAGTTCACGATGGGGGTCCCCCTCCCCCCCTGTACTGCAGGCTCAGCCTGTAGGCCTCGAATTTTCCGGCCGGGCTGGGTACCCAAAGATAGCGCTGGTGTGTGAGTTGCTTCATATCCCTGTGATAAACATTTATGGAGTCGAGCTGGTGATGGCACGTCGAGCGACATTGAAGTTCACAGAGGAATTGGCGTATCGCGACTTTCTCCATCGATACAAGGGGCGGACATTACCCCTGCCAGATGGTGCGGGCACTGTGTCACTCTCTGATCGGAGTGGTGCCCTCACTTACATCAGTGTGCATGGGGCTCCATTGGAGTTTCTGGAGAGTCTGCTACGGCGGTACTTCGGCCGGTTTGGCGCAGTGGTTAGTGTGTGGGTGAACGTGGTGTCTTCCAGTCCACTTAAGGGTGTGAGGACTAATATTCGCACCCTGGGCATAAGGATCCGGGAAGATATTCCGTCCTCTGTGCGTCTTATGGGTTACAACGTTCCGGTGTTTTATGCCCGCCAGCCTCGGACGTGTTATCGTTGTGGCCTCTTGGGCCATCAGGCTGCTGACTGTTTTGCGCCTGCCGTTGCACCCGTGAATCTCTTCAGTGAGGAGGATTTTCTGCCACTTCCTGTGGAGGAGGATTCGGTGGATGTGGACGTCTCTTCAGCCGCGGATGTGCCCCCTGTGTCGCCTGTTGCGCCGCCTGGTGTTCCCCCTGGTGTTGTCGCCTCTCCTCAAGAGGTTGTGTCATCGCATGGTGATCGTCCTGCTCCGACTAGTGTCCCTGGGGTTCTTCAGACTGCCTTCTGCTCGAATTCCCCATCTTCCAGTTCGTCCTCTGCTGCTTCTGACCCTGTCCTTGCACCCTTGCCGTCGGTTCCGGCTGTGCTGGGTGATAGGGTGGATCCGGCGATTCCACCTGTGCCTGGCCTGGTGCCCCATGTGGTTGAGGATGCTGCCGTTCTGCGACGTGCATCGGTTCGCCCGGCTTGTGCTGCGTGTGTCTCTGAGTCAGCCTCCGGGTCTGATGATGTGCGGCCAGAGCCTAAGCGTTCCTGGCGTTTGTCTTCAGCTTGGGCAGACGTTGGCGACTTCGATGCTTGTGGATCTGCCGGCGACGGAGGGGTGGCTCCAGTTGCGTTGCATACTACGGTGACAGCAGAGGTGCATTTGCCTGAGGATGCCAGTGCCGGTGTTTCGGCCTCCGCTTCAGATATGGTGTCTGCGGTTCCTGCTTCGGGTGCATCGCCTGCCTCGGATGGCTCCGGTTCTTTGTGGGGGATGGTTCCCCCTGCTGAGGTTCGTGGTGAGAGGGGTGGCCTGGTGATGCTGTTGAAAAAGGCTGCTCGCTCTTGAGGTTCTGTAACCCCTTCCTCGGTCCCCGTTTCATCGACTGCAGTCTCGACGCCTATTCCGTCTCCGGCCATCTCTTCAGTGTCTCCTGCAGTCTCGATGGAGGCGTTACCATCTCGTCGATTGTCCCCTGCTCCTGTGTGTACGGCGACGCGGCTGTCTTGGCAGCCCTCGTACGCTTCATCGGTGTCGTCTGCTACTTCATTGGACGTGGCTTGCGCTCCCCAGCCTCGTTATGCGACTTGCGTCGGTGAGCTTAAGGAGTGGCCGTTTCTGCCTGATCTGCAGGTTCCCAAGTTTATGCAGGGCCCACGGCGGCAGGGGGATCGTCCCCCCACCGACATGGAGTATTTGATTTGGGAGGCCTATAAGCGAAGGTATCCTTGGGATTCGTTCCCCGAGAAATATATTCCTGTCTCTGAGAAATGTATTCCTCGCTCATGATTCCTTTGTGTATTGTGGGGTGCGGGTCGGGTGTGTGTGTGTGTGTGGGTGGGGTGGGTTTTTTTCCCGGTTCTGCGTGCTCCGCTTTGTGGTTGTGGGTTTGTGTGGCTTGTGTGTGTGTGTGTGTCCGGTTCCTGTGTGGTCCGGGGTATGGATGGAGTGTGTGTCTGGTTGTGGATGTCGTGTTCTTATGTTATGCTTTGTGGTTCTATGTTTTTATGATGCTGTTTGTGCGCTTGTTTGTGTCGTGTTGAGTGCCCTTCAGGCTGTTGGCGTGACCCGGTCTAGGTTTATGCTTTTTGTCTTGTTTTGGCATTGTGCTTTTCTTTTTGTTCGTTGTATACTTGCTTTCCTTTCTTGCTGTTATTTTTATTATTATTATTATTATTATTATTATTATTATTATTATTATTTTCGTTTTGTGTTGGTGCCTCTCCGTGTGTGTTTGCGGTGCTGGTGGCCTTGTTCTGAATATTTCATGTTTTGGTGTGTTATTTCTGTATTGTATTCTGCTGTGTTTTAACTTACTTGTTGTATTTTGTTTGTAATTACTGTTGTTTTGTGGTCGGCCCTTCCGGCCAGCGTTTTTGTGTTTAGTACATTTGTTCCTTTATGTTTTTGCACATTTGTGCTTTGTTATTTTGTTCTGTTCTATGTTGTAATTGTTTACTTTTATTGTACTTATAAGCATGCTTGAATGTAAAAATAAATAAAAAAAACTAGTAATATTAGCACGGAAGAAGATAAAAGAATGATGGGGGAATATTTCACAGGAGAGTGACTATGGTGATCTCCTGGCTATGAGTGTTTGCAGGCATTTCTCTCTCTGAGGTTGACCCACCTAGGCAGACAGAAAGCGATTTGAATGTAGAGGCTATTCTGGATGGGAGTATACTGCTTACAGACAGTCAACAACAAGGCTTACTGTCAGATGATGATACACATCCTCAGTATCTCAGTCAGTGATAATAAGTAGCAACGAAGAAAATTTTACCCCTCTGTGAGCGATTCAAGTCGGGGATGATCTTAATAGAAGCAACTATATTGATAGCATAAGCAGTGATAGTGATAATTGAGTTGAGTGTGAAATATCTATACCTCCTCCTCCTCCTCCTAAACGTCTGATGATGAAACGAAGTACCACTTGACTCGCTATAGAAAAACCTAAAAAAAAAAATGACGAAACTTCATGCATGAGAGTGTAAACATGGTTATTATTTCCTTAATAATTCAGTAATGATTGTTTCACCTCGATAAAAAATAAAAATATGTACCTACATTATGTTTAGTTTTATTAAATAAATTATTATGAGAGGTGGCCATTCTATTTTCATTATCCCACCATGTTAGCATCATTTTTTTTGTGGGGGGGAAGAACTAATGAGGGGTGACAACTGGAGATTGGGGGTTGTCATTTCGCGCGAGAAGCCTTACTAATGAGGTGAATGGCACACCGTGCTAAATGATTCAAGCTCCTTGCTGTTCACATTTTGGTTGATGTAGGTCTTAGAGCAAGCGAGCCTTGAACTCAGTGATACTGAACAAGCGAATTCCTCAACTTCATTTCAACAGATAATCTGCTTGAAGCAGTGAAAGCGACGTCCACCAGGACCTTGCCCCACATCCCCAAGGCTGCCCGTCACCAAGCAGCACCCAAACTCACCAGTCTGCTGTCAAAGGTCAACAATGCTCCCAGAACCACTGGATCGTGTCACAATCTCCTTCTATTTGGGAATGCATGCTTAGCATTACCGCCCAGGAGAGACAAGTCATTAGCAACCTCTGTAATCAGGGCACTTAATGAATTCCCCAGAGCAGACAACCTGGTCCGCCTCCCCCCTCGTGCCAAGAACACCAGCAGCAGGATGTTGGAAATAACCAACAGTTTATACATTATTGTATTTATGCAAGCTTTGTATTAACGACACTAGTTACAAAAATTACTAACTTGCAGATTTAATCCTTATCTTGACTCACTTATACATATTGCCTGATACTTCCTAGTCAATTACGATATACATATTCCTTTACGCTCGAGTTGTCTAACGAGAGCCGCGCATGCACAATAGGGAAGAAGGGGAAGACGGGAGAGCGTCACCACAGGGCGATAGTAGTCAACTAGAGAATGAGCAAGCACGTCGCGGACACCTCTGACAGTGTGTAGCAGAGCTACGTTTAGGTCCCATTTACTATACTCCCACGACCAGTAGAGCGGTGCCATGTTCATGTTATCTGGCACAATAGCCGTGTCCCAGACTAACATATGAGCAAGTCCAAGTCAACACCCTTCAAGCAGCAGCTGGAGGACGGAGGATTGTTCAAGTCTCCACAGCAACGGACATGTGGCTCGGCAGCTAGGTTACCTCTTTGTTATTATGTGGCCACTATTAACATTTAGGTTAGTTGTCGTTAAGCCGTAGACCAAACAAACAAATCACGTACGTGTCTTTTAGTAATTTATTATCTAAAGAGATAATTATTTTATTATTTCTCTAGAAAAGAAAATTCCAATATTCGAATGTAAATTGCACTGATATTGGTTTAAATTTCCTACAGTTATCCTCATAAGTTAGGATGTATTGTAGTTACTTATTAGGTAGACGATTTCTACAATGTGATTGCCTTTCAGTACCAAGGCGACGCCAAACGAGGTGCTAGGCTTCCCCCACCGTTCAGGACAACAATTTGCCCTACGCAGCATGTCGTCGGTAGAGCGTGGCAACTGATTACGTCTCACTAGATTTACAGCTAAGCTGTCTCTTTTCTACCTATAGTAACAACTCTGTAGTTGCAGTAGTGATCTCTCAAAGAGATCAATTGCATTAACTCGTTGAGATATACAGTACTATTCTATTCAACCTTATATTAAAGTGCATTTACCTCTAATATTATATATTCAACCTGATTTACTTTCATATTG
>WNGS01009977.1:35250-45250 GCA_020271785.1 Procambarus virginalis | reverse complement strand
TTTGTACTTTCTAGTTCTCTATTAACCTCCTCTATGTGAGTTGCAAATGCAGTTTCTCTTTGCATATCCTTGCCTAATTTCTGTTCCATACTCATTTTTTTTCACTAGTTCCTTGATTTGTTCCTCTTGAATCTTTACCTTGTCCGTAATGTAGTAAGATTCTGACCTTGCTGAAGAATACTTCTTTTTTAAGTGTGNTACACTACAACACTATACCAGGTTACTACACTACACCACTATACCAGGCTACTGCACCACACCACTATACCAGGCTACAACACCACCACTACTCCAGGCTACTACACCATGCCACTACCATGCTACTACACCACGCCACTACACCATGCTACTACACCACTCCACTACACCAGGCTACCACCCACTATACCAGGCTACTGCACACCACTATACCAGGCTACTACACAACACACTATACCAGGCGACTACACCCCACCACTATACCAGGCAACTCACACCACTATACCAGGTTACTACACACCACTTCACTATACCAGGGTACTACACCACACCACAATACCAGGCTACTACACCACACTACTATACCAGGCTACTACACCACACCACTATACCAGGGTACTACACCACACCACTATACCAGGCTACTACACCACACCACTATACCAGGCTACTTCACCACACCACTATACCAGGCCTGCACCACACCACTATACCAGGCTACTACACCACACCACTATACCAGGCTACTACACCACACCACTATACCAGGCTACTACACCACACCACTATTCCAGGCTACTACACCATACCACTATTCCAGGCTACTACACCATACCACTAGACCAGGGTACTACAACACACCACTATACGAGGTTACCCACACCACTATACCAGGCTACTACACCCCACCACTATACCACTACTACACTACACCACTATACCAGGCTACTACACCACCACTATACCAGGCTACTACACCACACCACTACACCAGGGTACACCACTATACCAGGTTACTACACCACACCACTATACCAGTCTACTACACCACACCACTACACCAGGGTACTTCACACCACAATACTACGGTACTACACCACACCACTATACCATGCTACTACACTACAACACTATACCAGGTTACTACACTACACCACTATACCAGCTACTGCACCACACCACTATACCAGGCTACAACACCACACCACTACTCCAGGCTACTACACCATGCCACTACCATGCTACTACACCATGCCACTACACCATGCTACTACACACTCCACTACACCAGGCTACCACACCACTATACCAGGCTACTGCACACCACTATACCAGGCTACACACACACCACTATACCAGGCGACTACACCCCACCACTATACCAGGCAACTACACACCACTATACCAGGTTACTACACCCACTTCACTATACCAGGTACTACACCACACCACAATACCAGGCTACTACACCACACCACTATACCAGGCTACTACCACACCACATATACCAGGCTACTACACCACACCACTATACCAGGCTACTACACCACACCACTATTCCAGGCTACTACACCACACCACTATTCCAGGCTACTACACCATACCACTAGACCAGGGTACTACAACACACCACTATACGAGGTTACACCACACCACTATACCAGGCTACTACACCCCACCACTATACCAGACTACTACACTACACCACTATACCAGGCTACTACACCACACCACTATACCAGGCTACTACACCACACCACTACACCAGGGTACACCACTATACCAGGTTACTACACCACACCACTATACCAGTCTACTACACCACACCACTACACCAGGGTACTTCACACCACAATACTACGGTACTATACCACACCACTATACCATGCTACTACACTACAACACTATACCAGGTTACTACACCACACCACTATACCAGGCTACTGCACCACACCACTATACCAGGCTACAACACCACACCACTACTCCAGGCTACTACACATGCACTACCATGCTACTACACCATGCCACTACACCATGCTACTACACCACTCCACTACACCAGGCTACCACACACTATACCAGGCTACTGCACACCACTATACCAGGCTACTACACAACACCACTATACCAGCGACTACACCCCACCACTATACCAGGCAACACACACCACTATACCAGGTTACTACACACCACTTCACTATACCAGGGTACTACACCACACCACAATACCAGGCTACTACACCACACTACTATACCAGGCTACTACACCACACCACTATACCAGGGTACTACACCACACCACTATACCAGGCTACTACACCACACCACTATACCAGGCTACTTCACCACACCACTATACCAGGCTACGCACCACACCACTATACCAGGCTACTACACCACACCACTATACCAGGCTACTACACACCACTACTACACACCACACTATACCAGGCAACTACACCACACCACTATTCCAGGCTACTACACCATACCACTAGACCAGGGTACTACAACACACCACTATACGAGGTTACACCACACCACTATACCAGGCTACTACACCCCACCACTATACCAGACTACTACACTACACCACTATATACCAGGCTACTACACCACACCACTATACCAGGCTACTACACCACACCACTACACCAGGGTACTTCACACCACTATACCTGCGGTTTCGGTGAAGTCACGTTCTCGGGAGGTAGAGTGGTAGGTGGAGCAGTCTCTACCTCAGTGAAGCTGGAGAGGGCGTCTGATATGATGTAGTCAGACTCCTGGGTGTAGCAATCTCCAGGCTGGAATGTTGCAGCTAGGAAGCCCATTGTAGAAGTAGTCAATGGTTGAGTTGGGCGGACTGCAGGAAGTGATGAGGGTTGTGGTCCGTGTAGATGGTGGTGGACCGAGTACTTTGCAGGTATGGTGCAAAGTGCTACCTGTTCAGGACGATGGGTAGCTCCTTTACCTTATTCTAATACTACTCTCGCCTCGCCAGATATCACCAAGTCTCTCATCCTCCATATCGACGCCAGTGGTACCGGCATTAGGGGTGACCTGGTACAACAAGGCGAAGAAATTCTACCTACCAACTACCAAAAACTACAACACGATCAAAAAGGAGGTACCCATCGTCCTGAACAGGTAGCACTTTGCTTCATACCTGCAAAGTACTCAGTCCACGGACCATCTACACGGACCACAACCCTCATCACTTCCTGCAGCCAGCCCAACTCAACCACTGACTACTTCTACAATGGGCTTCCTAGCTGCAACATTCCAGCCTGGAGATTGCTACACCCAGGAGTCTGACTACATCATATCAGACGCCCTCTCCAGCTTCACTGAGGTAGAGACTGCTCCACCTACCACTCTACCCCCGAGAACGTGACTTCACCGGAACAGCAGGCTTCGGGGGAGAGTTGTGACGATAATCTCTTCCAAGAGATTGAGCCTGCTCTTCCCTACAATCGTCATGCTCAAAGCTACATTCAAGATATGTTCTACAGTAGCAAAAACGTATATCAAGACAGCCACACACACCTGCACCCCCTCCCCCCTCACACTCCTCACCGCCTGTTCGCCGACTGCACTTCAACTAGCAAACTACTAGCTGTGGGTCAGCCTGCATTCTCATTGGCTGTTCGTGATCTCACCACTCCACCTCTCCACCACTCACGCACGTCGTCAAGTCAACATAGGAGTCAGCGAGCTGTACCACCTCAGAATATCTTGTGCTCTAAAGCTGTGAACATCTAATTGATATTTCTCGGGTATCAAGTAGCGGTTCTTAGCTTGCACTAATATTCCAGCACCATTTTATATTTCCTTGTATTATATTTTTGTCTTGTTCTTAACGTAATCCATTACTAATCCAGTATTCATTTTTATGTTAGTTCTTTTTCACTTGTTATACTTGCACCCTACCGAGCCAAGGAATTGTCTTTATTTAAATTGTTTTCTAGAGTAATTAAATTTAATTGTTTATATTTGTGTTTTGTGTATCTTACCTTACCTTACCACAGACTATCAGACAAGCAGTCATTCTCTTTTTTGTACGTATGTGTGACCAGGCATTGACATCAGCCAGTGGAAGACTGCCGAACACCATACTCCACTACTTTACCGTCACACAGGTTACTACACCATACCACTATACCAGGCTACTACACCACACCACTATACCAGGCTACTACACCCCATCACTATACCAGGCTACTACACTACACCACTATACCAGGCTACTACACAACACCACTATACCAGGCTACTACACAACACCACTATACCAGGCTACTACACCAGGGTACTACACCAGCTACTACACCAGGCTACTACTAGGCCAGGGTACACCAGGCTACTACACCAGGGTACTTCACACAACTATACCAGGCTACTTCACCATACCTCTATACCAGGCTACTACACCAGGGTACTACACCCCATCACTATACCAGGCTACTACACTATGCCACTATACCAGGCTATTACACCACACCAATATACCAGGCTACTACACCACACCACTACACCAGGGTACTTCACACCACAATACCAGGGTACTACACCACACCACTATACCAGGCTACTACACTATACCAGGGTACTACACCACACCACTATACCAGGCTACTACACCACACCACTATACCAGGCTACAACACCACACCACACCACTACACCAGGCTACTACACCAGGCCACTACACATGGCTACTACACCACACCACTATACCAGGCCACTACACTATGCTACTACAAATGATAAATGCAAAAAAATGATGAACCCTTCTTATTATTATGCTTTATTTTACCAAATGTAAAAATATATTTTTATATTTTTACATTTCCTATTGTATTTATATTTGAGCATTTTAACTTGAAACACTTTATAAATGGGGTCATAAAGTTTCAAATCAGGTGCAAAAGGTGTCACAAAGTTTTAAATTAGGGTACAAAAGGCGTCACAACGTTTCAAATTTGGGTACAAAAGGTGTCACAACGTTTCAAAGTAGTGTTAGATACGTAGGTATTGGTTATAAGTTTTGGAAACCTATTTATTCCACACAAAAACCGTATCTGATGCGTGAAAACAAACGTTTCCAATCCTTTCAAACACTTTCCAGATACGTTGTGCCAACCTTAAATTGTTTCGTGGGAAACGCACTTAAAACGTCTGCAATGCAGTAAGCAACATAGCCTATGCCAATGGAATGGATTTCACCTATTCCATCCTACAACTTGAAAGAGGGAGTAGGTCAGTTAACAGCTGTAAGTAGTCATCACAATTGTTTGTGTGTTTACTCTGCTATTTGTACTCACCTATATGTACTCATCTATTTGTGCTTGCGGGTGTTGAACTTTGGCTCTTTGGTCCTGAGTCTCGACTGTCAATCAACTGGTGTACAGATTCCTGTGCCTACTGGGCTCTATCATATCTACATTTGAAACTATGTATGGAGTCAGCCTCCACCACATCACTGCCTAATGCATTCCATCCGTTAACTACTCTGACACTGAAAAATTCTTTCTAACGTCCCTGTGGCTCATGTGGGTACTCAGTTTCCACCTGTGTCCCCTGGTTCGCGTACCACCAGCGTTGAATAGTTTATCCTTGTCTAACCGGTCGATTCCCTGAGGATTTTGTAGGTTGTGATCTCCCCTTATTCTTCTGTCTTCCAGTGTCGTAAGGTGCATTTCCTGCAGCCTTTCCTCGTAACTCATGCCTCTTAGTTCTGCGACATGCCTAGTGGCATACCTCTGAACTTTCTCCAGCTTCGTCATGTGCTTGACAAGGTACGGGCTCCATGCTGGGGCCGCATACTCCAGGATTGGTCTTACATATGAGTATACAAGATTCTGAATGATTCCTTAAACAGGTTCCTGAAGGCTGTTCTGATGTTAGCCAGCCTCGCTTATGCCGCAGACGTTATTCTTTTTATGTGGGCTTCAGGAGACAGGTTTAGTGTGATATTAACTCTTAGATCTTTCTCTCTGTCCGTTTCATAATAATAATAATAATAATATAATAATAATAATAATAACATTATTTTGTGTGTGTGTGTGTGTGTGTGTGTGTTGGTGTGTGTGTGTGAGCGTGTGCATGTGCGTGTGCGTGTGTGTGTGTGTGTGTGTGTGGTGTGTGTGTGTGTGTGTGTGGTGTGTGTGTGTGTGTGTGTGTGTGTGGTGTGTTTTGACACCTTAGTTATCTTCTCATGTTATGTTACAGGAAGGGTGAGCATATTTTATTATTATTATTTATCATTATTAATATTATTATTCACCAGTGAATAATTGTAGGTGCTGTAGAATGGACTGGGAAAACTCTGGAATTATACCATTCTCTCAATCCATATACCGAGAGATGGTGGGGTATAAGGCTCGTTTGGCATCATTTGGAATCATCTGGCCGGATAAGTCCGGTCACCCACCTGCAGAATTGAGTCGTGCAGGCTTTTTCTCATGTGGTGAGTAGTGGAACATTATTATTATTATTATTTATTATTATTATTATTATTATTATTATTATTATTATTACTTTAAAGATGAAAACATTAAACTACCTAGAAAATGATTTACAGCAAACGCTAACTGCATTGACTGCCCTAGTAATTAACCGGCGGGAGTTATGCTGGTGTGACCCACCCTAGTATTTACACTCATTTATTTATTTGTGTATTTATATATGTTTTATTTTTTATTCTAACTTAGGAGTTGGAGACCATGTACGTTGTTTTATTGTGCTGGAGGGATTGTCAACTTTGAACCTTCGGACGACCCCCTTGACACTCCATGTACGTTATTATCCGCAGTGCATATATCTTAATCTCATGAAAGACCGAGCTTCCATTAAGCGAGCAGTCCCCTTCTCCCCTCCTCGGGTAACAAAACCCGTAGATTACACTTTGATTGTTACCCTCTTGCAAGGACTTGGTTATTTCAACGGGATGGTTATTACAAAGAGCTTCCCATACACTACTTTGCGAGCTGCCTTATAAGAATATCTACACTTCTCAAAGGACTTATTACCACTCATTGCAGAAACTAACTGCAAAGAGCTGCTGATGTGTTTTTAAACTGAGTGGATGAAGGGTACAGCTCCCTCACAGATGTGGTAGATGAATCTCGCTTAGAACTGTTATTGTCCCAAGGTGTCACCTCTTCCCGCCCAGTTCCACAGTTGCGGAGGTAGATGAGAGTGTGGGCATTGTTGCCGAAGAGAACCAAATGATAAGTGTTGGTAGATTTAAATGTAAGTATGTTACACCCAAGAAATAACCTGTTCTCATTCGCTGTAGACATATAGTAATATACTCAGATTGCTTAACAAGATGTGACAAATGTCCTGTATGCCGTGGAGATGTGGTACATCTACTTCTCCCTATCATTCTTAATAAACAAATCTAAAGTGGAATCTTTTATATTATCCTTTATTATTAATTGAGATGGGGGCTTAGGGGGGAGGGGTGTGGCAAGGAGACTCCTCCACCCACTTGAACGTGTGTGTATATATCTTCCCACGATCTGGTAGAGGTAACCACTCTTTCCACCATAACTACCCAACCACTGCTGCTGCTGCTGAGAGCTTAGGTCAGGCCATGGCGATAATTCGTGGTACGTTCCCCTAGGCTATGCTAAATCAAGCTAAGATGCTTGATGGAAATAACAAATAATAATATACTAATGGGGGGGTTGATGCTAGTAGTGTAAATGTTAAGCTGGTAATATAATCTTTTGTTTTAGATTTCCTGGAGAATGACAGCAGACGTCCCTCCTCCTCCTCCTCCCCCCTGAGGGGAATAAATATATATATATATATTCCTAGGGAATGTACATATACACACAAACACAGGCTAGGTAGTAACCTCTCCCCCCGCCACACTTACTATACCCTACGCCACCAACCCACCGCTGCTGGAGCTAGCATCCAACCCCCCCCCCCCCTGCCGCCACTCGAGGTGTTCCCGCTGCTGCTACTGCTGCTGCTGTTGCTGCTACCGCTACTATTGATGTGACTAGTGTTGCTAGTAGTATCTCCCCTGATGTGGGTGGAGTTAAGCCTAGTACTAGACTTTGCTGAGCGGAATAGAGGAGATGTAGGTGGGGGGTACTAATAACTTACCACATTTTATGAATGCAGTTGAAGAGGGGCTATCCCCTAGCCTCTTAACAGGGGTGCAGGGTGTGGGCTATAGCACTACTAGTAATATTAGAGTCTGGCTCTAGCTTCGGTAGGAGACAGACGTGTTGCCTCGGTGCTCCGGCTGTTGGTGTTGTTTATCAATTTGGCCGGTTGGGAGCGGGTGTGTCTCTGCCTGCCTGTGCTGACGTGGAGTTCACGATGGGGGTCCCCCTCCCCCCTGTACTGCAGCTCAGCCTGTAGGCCTCGAATTTCCGGCCGGGCTGGGTACCCAAAGATAGCGCTGGTGTGTGAGTTGCTTCATATCCCTGTGATAAACATTTATGGAGTCGAGCTGGTGATGGCACGTCGAGCGACATTGAAGTTCACAGAGGAATTGGCGTATCGCGACTTTCTCCATCGATACAGGGGCGGACATTACCCCTGCCAGATGGTGCGGGCACTGTGTCACTCTCTGATCGGAGTGGTGCCCTCACTTACATCAGTGTGCATGGGGCTCCATTGGAGTTTCTGGAGAGTCTGCTACGGCGGTACTTCGGCCGGTTTGGCGCAGTGGTTAGTGTGTGGGTGAACGTGGTGTCTTCCAGTCCACTTAAGGGTGTGAGGACTACATTCGCACCCTGGGCATAGGATCCGGGAAGATATTCCGTCCTCTGTGCGTCTTATGGGTTACAACGTTCCGGTGTTTATGCCCGCCAGCCTCGGACGTGTTATCGTTGTGGCCTCTTGGGCCATCAGGCTGCTGACTGTTTTGCGCCTGCCGTTGCACCCGTGAATCTCTTCAGTGAGGAGGATTTTCCGCCACTTCCTGTGGAGGAGGATTCGGTGGATGTGGACGTCTCTTCAGCCGCGGATGTGCCCCCTGTGTCGCCTGTTGCGCCGCCTGGTGTCCCCCTGGTGTTGTCGCCTCTCCTCAGAGGTTGTGTCATCGCATGGTGATCGTCCTGCTCCGACTAGTGTCCCTGGGGTTCTTCAGACTGCCTTCTGCTCGATTCCCCATCTTCCAGTTCGTCCCCTGCTGCTTCTGACCCTGTCCTTGCACCCTTGCCGTCTGTTCCGGCTGTGCTGGGTGATAGGGTGGATCCGGCGATTCCACCTGTGCCTGGCCTGGTGCCCCATGTGGTTGAGGATGCTGCCGTTCTGCGACGTGCATCGGTTCGCCCGGCTTGTGCTGCGTGTGTCTCTGAGTCAGCCTCCGGTCTGATGATGTGCGGCCAGAGCCTAAGCGTTCCTGGCGTTTGTCTTCAGCTTGGCAGACGTTGGCGACTTCGATGCTTGTGGATCTGCCGGCGACGGAGGGGTGGCTCCAGTTGCGTTGCATACTACGGTGACAGCAGAGGTGCATTTGCCTGAGGATGCCAGTGCCGGTGTTTCGCCTCCGCTTCAGATATGGTGTCTGCGGTTCCTGCTTCGGGTGCATCGCCTGCCTCGGATGGCTCCGGTTCTTTGTGGGGGATGGTTCCCCTGCTGAGGTTCGTGGTGAGAGGGGTGGCCTGGTGATGCTGTTGAAAAAGGCTGCTCGCTCTTGAGGTTCTGTAACCCTCCTCGGTCCCCGTTTCATCGACTGCAGTCTCGACGCCTATTCCGTCTCCGGCCATCTCTTCAGTGTCTCCTGCAGTCTCGATGGAGGCGTTACCATCTCGTCGATTGTCCCCTGCTCCTGTGTGTACGGCGACGCGGCTGTCTTGGCAGCCCTCGTACGCTTCATCGGTGTCGTCTGCTACTTCATTGGACGTGGCTTGCGCTCCCCAGCCTCGTTATGCGACTTGCGTCGGTGAGCTTAAGGAGTGGCCGTTTTCCCCTGATCTGCAGGTTCCCAAGTTTATGCGGGCCCACGGCGGCAGGGGATCGCCCCCCCCGACATGGAGTATTTGAT
>WNGS01009976.1:0-11031 GCA_020271785.1 Procambarus virginalis | reverse complement strand
CTTTACTCAGTTTACCCATGCCCCCTAACCCTGACTCGTTGACCCTGACCCTGATACTGCGTTTTTTTTTAACGTGATGGTCCCCTTTTCGCCTTTGTTTCTTCGTTGTTCTCTGTTTGCTCTCCTTCCTCTTCTCGTCAATGTCTATTCTTCAATGGAACGTTCGAGGTAATTACGCCAGTTTCCTTGAACTCCAGCTTCTGATTTCGCGGTTTTCCCCCTTGTGTGTCTCCAGAAGCTGATACTTGGTGCTCGTCCTTGTCACTTTCGTGCTATTCCTTTCTCCCCCCCTCCAGCTGTGCTAGGGCTTCTAACTCTTCTGCTCTCTTGATTCGATCTCACGTTCCCTTTGTCCCCTTACTTTTTCCTTTGCCTTCTATTGTTCTGTTGCTTGTATCTTTATAAGGAAATGTTACACCGTTTGTTCCATTATTTCCCCCCCCCTGAGTGTCCCACTTTCTCTTCCCGATCTGAAACACCTACTGGACTCCTTGCAGGAGGCTGTGCTCCTGCTAGGTGATTTCAATTATCGTCATTCCCTTTGGGGTGATGTTCTGACGAACACCCGGAGTCGCCTTCTTGAGCCGTTCATCCTCTCTTCTTCCCTGTTTCTTCTGAATTCTGGTGAGCCACACATTTGGACTCTCAGACTTGCACCCTTTCCTGTCTTAATCTTTCTCTTTGCTCGTCTTCTCTTTACTTAGATTTCACGTGGCAGGTTCTTGATGACCTCCATGGCAGTGACCATTTCCCTATCCTTGTTACCTTTTTCTCTTTTCACCCTCCCCTCTCTTCCCCAGGTGGCAGTTTGCTAAGGCAGACTGGAACCTATTTACCCTCAGTGCTGCTCTCTCTGACCTCTCTCTCTTCTGCCTCTCCCTCGCTCTCTCCTCCTTTTTCATGACACCGTCTTCGATGCTGCCCTCCGCTCTATTCCTCACTCATCCTCTTGGGGGCCCACGAAAGTGTGTTCCCTGGTGGAATACAGACTGTGCTCGAGCTGTCCGCTGTAAGCGTGCAGCCTAGAAAAGACACCGCCGCCGGTAGACGGCCAATTCTTTTCTTTTATTTGGAGTGCGGTGGCGGTGGCCCGTGAATGTTGGGCGTCTTATGTCTCCACCATTACATCCGAAACTCCTCTGCCGCAGATCTGGAAGCGTATACGCAAGATAGCGGGTAAGTTCGTTCCCGATGTCTCAACAATCCTTCATCTCCGTGGTACTCTTGTGGCGAACCCGTTGCAGGTCGCTACCGAACTGGGTTCCCACTTTTCTTCTGTTAGCCCTGATTTTCATCTTCCCCAATCTTTCCTTCTTCGTAAACCTGTCCTTGAATCTTGTCTTTTGGATTTCTGTACTCATCTTTGCCTACCCTATAACTATCCCTTCTCTCTCTCTCTGAACTTCGGTCTGCCCTGGCCCTCTGCGGTTCTAAGGCGGTGGGCTCCGATGGCATTCATTATGAGATGCTTCACCATCTCCCTCCGTGCACGTCTCAGTATTTACTGAGTCTGTATAATCGAGTCTGGGAGTCGTCGTCAGTCCCTGAGGACTGGCTCGATGCCGTTGTCCTCCCTGTTCGCAAACCAGGGTCTCTGGGAACATCCCCTAAGGACTTTCGCCCTATTGCCCTTACAAGTTGTGTCTGCAAACTTTTTGAACATATGGTTAACGTTCGTCTGATGTGGTTCTTAGAACACCATCACTACCTCTCCCCTTTTCAATTTGATTTCCGCAAGTGCCGCAGCACAACAGATGTCCTGGTGAACTTGGAGGTCTGTACTCGTACTGCTTTTGCTCCGAACACCTCCGTTGTTGCTGTCCTTTTTGACCTGGAAAAGGCTTATGACACCACTTGGCGATATCATATTCTATCCCAGCTTCATTCTTTTGGCCTTCGTGGTCATCTCCCTCTCTTTCTCTGCAGCTTCCTCTCTCGTCGTTCCTTTCGGGTGAGGCTTGGTACCGCTCTCTCTGTCTCTTTTCAGAAATACGAAGGTGTGCCCCAGGGTAGTGTTTTGAGCACTACTCTTTTTCTGGTTGCCCTCAATGGTCTTTTTTCCTCTCTTCCTTCAGGCGTCCGCTCTTTATGTCGACAATCTTACCCTTTGCTGTCAGGGTGATGATTTGCCTCTCCTTCAACGCCGGCTTCAACTTGCGATTGATGCCAGGTCGTCTTGGGCCACCGATCATGGCTTCAGGTTCTCTACATCTAAGACTTGTGTTATGACTTTTACTTGGAAGCGTGTCGTTCTTCGTCCTTCTTTGTCTCTTTATGGTCACCCCATTGTAGACAAGGATTCCGCTAAGCTTTTGGGGTTGATTTTTGACACTCGTTTATCTTGGTCGCCCCATATCTTGTAACTCCATGTTGAATGCTCTAAGGCCCTTACCCTCCTTCGGGTATTGTCCCGTACGTCTCGGGGAGCAGATAGGCGCGCACTCCTTGCTTTACATTCCTCTTTCGTCCTGTCGAAGCTCGATTATGGTTGCCCTGCTTACTCGTCTGCTTCTCCTTCTACTCTTCGCCGTCTTGATGCTTTGCACCATACTGGGTTGCGTCTCAGTTCTGGTGCTTTCCGTTCGACTCCCGTCCTCATCTTGTATGTTGACACTGGCTTCCTATCTCTCCAGGACCGCCGTGATCGCTACTCTCTTCGCTATCTTGCACGGTCCTTGCAACATTCTTCCTCTCGCCTCTGTCGTGATTTAACTTTTACCCCTCCTGCGGTTCCTGTTCCTCTTCACCACCTTCCTCTTTCTGTCCGGTTATCTTGTTTACAGGATTCTCTTTCAGTTCGTATTTCTAATATTTCTCCTCATGTTGTTCCTTCTTTGCCCCCGTGGAGAGCCCCCCCCCCTTCCGCAGTTATGTACATCCTTAACCCGCATCACTAAAGCTTTTACCCCTCCTACGGTTCTCAAGCGCCTTTTCCTTGAGCACTTTTCTTCTCACTCCCGCTCCGTTTCCGTCTTCACCGATGGGTCTAAGTCTGTGGACGGTGTTGGCTACTCTGTTGTTTTTCCTGATTGCACTTATGTGTGTTGCTTACCTCCGGAGACTAGCATCTTCACAGCAGAACTTTATGCTATTCTCTATGCTCTTCGTCTCCTGCTTTCTCGTTGTCAATCTTCCATTGTAGTTGTTGACTCTCTCGTAGTGCCCTCATGGCTCTTGGGTCCTTTAATTCGGTTCATCCAGTGGTTGTCGAGATCCAGCATTGGCTGTTTCTTGTTCACAGTAAATTTAAGTCGGTTGAGTTTTGTTGGGTTCCCAGCCATATTGGTGTCTCTTTAAATGAGCATGCGGATGCTGCCGCCAGGGAAGCTGTCCACTCTTGTCCCCCTTCGGCGGTGGGAAACTGCTCTGGCGAGGTTGCGTATTGGCCATACTCGCTTAACCCATGGTCACTTGATGGAGCGCCGCCCTGCTCCTTATTGTCCTAATTGCATTGTCCCTCTTACGGTCGTGCATGTCCTTCTTGAATGTCCTGACTTCCGGGACGAGCATATGTCTTGCTTTCCCACCACCCCTCGCGGTCACTTGTCCCTCAATAGAATTCTTGGTGATTCGGATACTTTTGATATCGTTCGCCTTATGCGTTTTTGTTCTCGTATTGGCATTCTTGGTGATATTTTGCGCCCTCTGATTATTCCGCACATTTGATGGTGCTATATAGACTTCCCGGTTTGGTGCCTTCTTTTGATAATTACTTACTTCTTCACAGGGCTCTGTCGGCTATCCTCTTGCCTCCTGGCTTGCTAAAACCCTGACGTCTTACCTTGGCACTTTTTCCCCTGCCCACCTTCGTCACTCTCAGGACTTCATAGAAAGACTGCGCCTGCAACCCTCTTGTAAGATGCTTAGTCTTGATGTCGACTCTCTGTTCACTAATGTTCCGCTTGATGACGTTCTCTCTTTCCTTAGAATGCGTCGTAGGGCCTTCTTCCTCTCCCGCTTTTCACTGAGGTTTTCCTCGAACTCATCAGACTCTGTGTTGACTCTAACTCTTTCTCTTTCAACGCTAAATATTACACTCAAACTTTCGGTGTTGCTATGGGTTCCCCTCTCTCCCCAGTTCTTGCTAATTTCTACATGGAATATTTCGAAACTGTTCTTCTTCCTTCTATTGATACTCGTCCCTCTCTCTGGCTTCGCTATGTTGATGACATTTTTGCTTTATGGCCTCATGACCTTAGTCTTTTCCAGCCTTTCCTCTCCTCTCTTAACAATCTGGCTCCTTGTATCCATTTCAAAGTTGAGTGGGAATCTAATTCCCTCTTTCCTTTTCTTGACGTTCACGTTTACAGCTCTGTGTCCGGGTTCTCTTTCTCTGTCTACCGCAAACCCATGCATAGTGGCATGTACATTCACTTCTTTTCCTACCATCCTCCTTTTGTTAAGAAAAGTGTCCTCGTCTCTCTCTTCCTCCGCGCTCTACGCATCAGCGACCCTCAGTTTCTTGATTCTGAAATTGCCTTTATCTACAAATCATTCTCTCGCCTTGGTTACCCTTTGCATTTCATCAACTATGCCTACTCTCAAGCTAAACGAAATTTCTTTCATCCTAAACCTGCTTCCAACACTAGTAGCACTGTACTATGCCTTCCCTTCATATCTGAACTCAAAACTTTTACCAATACCTTTCGTCCTCTTGACATTAAACTCGCCTTTCGACAACACACTTCGTAGCAATCTAGTTCACACTGCTCCTCCTGCTTCTAATGCTGCTGGTGTCTACTCTATTTCCTGTTCGTCTTGTCCTCTCCAATACTTTGGCGAAACTGGCCGTACACTTTATGACAGACTTAAAGAACTCAAGAGAAGTGTTAAGTCTGCAGACACTAACAATGCTCTCTTCTGTCATGTGAGGGATTCTAATCATCCTATTGATTGGTCTTCCTCCAAAATAATCTTTCCTGCCTCTACTCTACACAGACGCCGTCTTGTTGAATCAGCTCTAATACACAATGTACCCAACATGAACTTGAGTCCTGGCTTTGTTGCTGTTCACTCTTCCTTTTCACAGTATATACTCAAATGCTCTAATCTTTCTAGTTCACCTAGTTATGTTTGCGATGGTTGAGCTCTGCTCTGTCGGCCCGCCTCTCAACTGTCAATCAATCAACTGATTACTTTTTTCCACCTCCTCCCCCAGGAAGCAGCCCATAGCAGCTGTCTAACTCCCAGGTACCTATTACTGCAATGTAACAGGGACATCAGGGTGAAGAAACTCTGCCCAATTGTTTCCGCCATCGCCGGGGATCGACCTCCAGTCCACAGGACTACAAATCCCGAGGGCTCTCCAATCAGCCACCAGGCACCCTGTGTGTGTGTGTGTGTGTGTGTGTGGTGTGTGTGTGTGTGTGTGTGTGTGTTGTGTGTGTGTGTGTGTGTGTGTGTGTGTGTGTGTGTACTCACCTATTTGTGCTTGCAGGGGTTGAGCTTTGGCTCTTTGGTCCCGCCTCTCAACTGTCAATCAACTGGTGTACAGATTCCTGAGCCTACTGGGCTCCATCATATCTACATTTGAAACTGTGTATGGAGTCAGCCTCCACCACATCACCTAATGCATTGCCTAATGCATTCCATCCGTTAACTACTCTGACACTGAAAAAGTTCCTTCTAACGTCTCTGTGGCTCATGTGGGTACTCAGTTTCCACCTGTGTCCCCTTGTTCGCATCCCACCAGTGTTGAATAGTTTATCCTTGTTTACCCGGTCGATTCCTCTGAGGATTTTGTAGGTTGTGTGTGTGTGTGTGTGTGTGTGTGTGTGTGTGTGTGTGTGTGTGTGTGTGTGTGTGTGTGTGTGTGTGTGTGTGTGTGTACGTGTACGTACACACTCACCTATTTGTACTCATCTATTTGTGTCTGCAGGATAGAGCATTGACTCCTGGATCCCGTCTTTCGAGGATCGGTTGTTTACAGCAATGACTCCGGTCCTATTTCCCTATCATACCTAGTTTTAAAATTATGAATAGTATTTGCTTCCACAACCTGTTCCTTAATCTGTATGCTCCAGCAGGAAAGTTAAATTATATTGATCTTCCAGCCTGCGCTCAAGCAGAGCCAACTATCATTCTTGGTGACTACAATGCTAGGCTCAAAGACATTGGTGGCTCTCGCTTCAGTAACGGGAATGGGAATCAACTGCTGTCGCTACTAAATAGTCACGAAGATGTGCAGATTGTGGGTGATCTTGAACCCACGCATATTTGTGGAGCCATTCTAGACCTCTGTGTTGGTTTCAACGTCTCTCACGTCTAGTGCATATCATCTATTGTAACAGATTTGTTATCAGATCATCACCCTAGATTGACTACTCTATGTATCGGAAATATCATTCTGCCCGGTAAGTCTTTTAAACGCAAACGGCTCAGTGTTCCTCCTGCTTGACGTGAAGACTTTGTTGCTCATGTGTCAGAGTGGTACAGCACTTATGATCCCTCCACAGTCCAGATATTTAACGACGTCTGGTACAGAGCATTCAGATATTCGCTGATCCTTTATGTCGGCCCCCTGCACCATCCAATAGTCGGAACGGTATGAAAAGTAATAAACACCATGCCTATTACAATGACCCCAAACTGAGTACTTTGAAACGCACTGCCAGAAGAATTAAACTTCCATATAGGGAAACACGTACGCCAGCATGCTCAAGCTCTCTCAGATAGCCAAGGTGAGGGAGCGCATGACAGCTCAGGCAAGATAACTAGGAAACGTTTGTTAACAGTCTTATCTCTCACACCCCCCTCAGCCAGGCATGGAAGGATATTAAAAGAATTAAAGGCGATGAGATCGGCCAAGTGTCACACCCTCACCCTCTACACAGAGCAAACGAGTTAGTCGATGCTTGGGCAACCACCTCTAGCTTCAATAATCTTCCTCTAAACACACAATTCAGATTAAATGCTGGTTATGGAGATCGAGAAAGGCTCGTTGACTTCATGCTCCACAAGGAAGATGAATGCAACGTGCCATTTTCTGAGTTTGAGTTACTTTTGGCCCTAAACAAAGGTAAAGCCACATCCCCGGTGAGGATGGTATCACTTATGACATATTGCGTCTGCTCCCTTTAGTACCAGGGAATGCCCTGCTTGAGCTGTATAATATGAGCTATGTTACTGGGGAACTTCCAATCTCTTGGACTAACAGTATAATCATTCCAATTCCCAAGCCAAAGCAATAGAATGCTTTCCGCCCAATTTTGCTATTCGTCTCCTGTTCTCTCGTTGTCAATCTTCTTTTGTAGTTGTTGTTGACTCTCGTAGTGCCCTCATGGCTCTCGAGTCCTTTAATCCGGTTCATCCAGTGGTTGTCGAGATCCAGCATTGGCTGTTTCTTGTTCACAGTAAATTGAAGTCGGTTGAGTTTTGTTGGGTTCCCAGCCATATTGGTGTCTCTTTAAATGAGCGTTCGGATGCTGCCGCCAGGGAAGCTGTCCGCTCTTGTCCCATCTCTCGTAAAGGTATTCCTTATTCCGAATTTTACCCAGTTATCCATTCCTCCATCCTTACCCGTTGGCAGGTTTGTTGGTCGTCTGTTACTGGTAACAAACTACGTTCTCTTAAAAGTTGTGTGTCTTCGTGGCCGTCCTCCGACCACCGTAACCGGCGATGGGAAACGGCTCTGGGGAGGTTGCGTATTGGCCATACTCGCTTAACTCATGGTCACTTGATCGAGCGCCGCCCTGCTCCTTATTGTCCAATTGCATTGTCCCTCTTACGGTCGTGCATGTCCTTGTTGAATGTCCTGACTTCCAGGACGAGCGTGTGACTTGTTTTCCGACCGTCCCCCGCGGTCGCTTGTCTCTCGATAGTATTCTTGGTGACTTGGATACTTTTGATATTGTTCGCCTTATGCGTTTCTGTTCTCGTATTGGCATCCTTGGTGATTTTAGCGCCCTCTGATTATCCCACATTTGATGGTGCTACATAGCCTTCCCGGTTTGGTGCCTTCTTTTTGATAATTACTTATTTTCCTCCCAATTTCCCTTACTAGCTGCATTTGCAAAACATTTTCGAGAGAATGGTCCTAAACCGTCTCCTCCATAAGTAAGAACCATGCTATCCCCCAGATATATGGCTTCATGCATGGAAGGAGTGTGCATCATTGCATCACCACCTTTCTTACCCTGCACACTGAAAAGTCATATACCACCTTCCTAGATCTCAGGTCTGCCTTTGATATTGCAAATCGACATGTTATCTTGAGTGAGCTTGCAAGAATGAATATTGGTAGTTGGCGTCTTTGTTGGATCAGGGGTTACTTATCCAACAGGAAGTCATCTGTATTTTTCCAAGGGCATAGGAGTGTAACAAGAGACTTTGAACTAGGTACCTCGCCGGGAGGTGTCCCCAGTCCTACCTTATTTAATATCTTAATAAACACGCTGTTAAACTCTGTACCGAGCAAACCCAACGTCCACCTCATTGGCTATTGGCTATGCTGATGATATAATGATATAATGATACATACCACTAGTATGCTAACACGCAGAACACTCTTAACTCTGTATTAGACTCATGTCAGGACCTAGGTTTAGTCATCTCAGCAGAGAAAAATAAGATACTAAATCGGTGCCCACCCAGGCAGGGAGGAGCTGTTCGCAAGATGCAACTGTCTGATGGCTCCCAGCTTGACTATGTAAACAGATTCAAATACCTTGGCCTTGAGATGCCACTGTATGGTCCTGTTGTATTCAGACTCTGTCGTTAGTATAAAGAGAGGCTCCGAGCTCTCATGGCTGTTGCAGGTTATCACTCGGGCTATGGTGGCCAATGTCAGCATTGTAAAAATTATATCCTTGCATACATCAGATCTTTAGTGGATTATGCTGCTTGTTTTGATGCCTGAAAGAATGCTTGTAGGGTTTAAAAATTGCAGAACGGATCCTTGAGGATAATCCTTGGGTGCCCTCGTACCACAAAGATACTTAACATGAGAAAGGAACTTAATATTCCGAGCGTTGTGGATCGTGTTACCATCAACGATCAACATGACAGACATTAACTGTCAAATTGGTTTAAAATGCTTAGGCTAACTCATCCTAAACCTTGCACATCAGCCCTCCAGAATTTCTTTATTGAAGGTCAGCATTGTTCCAGGTGGATAACTAAAACTGGGAATGATCTCAAAATGTATCAGGTTTATAATTTGTACCAAGAGAAACAACAACGGCACTTTCCTGCACCGTGGGAGATTACACCCTTCCAATTTTAATCCCTCCCTTTCTACCCAAGAACACATTTGAGATCAGCCCAAGCTTCGTCTTGAGGCAAAGCTCAACGCTCTAAGCCATATGGATGCTCTGTCCACAGAGCATTCTCTCTCTCAATCATACACTGATGGTTCCCTACACCGCCCCACGGGTGCAGCTGGAAGTGCAGTTGTGCTGACAATGGGCGATGGCTTGTACTTTGAGTGGGGAGTCCGTATAAACAACTGGGCCTCTACCCTTCAAACCGAACTATTTGCCTTGCTCCTTGCACTGAAATGTGTACAAGTCTCCAAACTTGATACGTAATTGTAAGTGACTCTTTATCATCCTTAATTACTCTCAACTCTTTAAGACATAACTGTAACATGCGCGTGTCCGAAGCTAGACACAAATACAACAAAATTATTAATGATGTAACTGGTCCTTTCACTGTGGTCTCCATCTCATGTTGACCTCCGAATGCATGATAGAGCTGATAAGTTAGTCAAAGATTCTGCCTTTAAAGGAGACGATGAGTGTAACCTTGGATTGTCAATGAGCAATCTGAGAGCAGCATACACCAAGAACTTCAACAAAATCTTGTAGATCTGAGGCAAAGTGAAATCGACACCAGTAATTCCATCTATTATCATACTATCATGCAAGAGGAGCCACACATCTATTGTTCATCCAATAAAATCAGCAGACTTCTAGATTTTACTACTGCTCGGCTTAGACTCGGTTACAAGTTCTCTGGAATTCTCATTATCTGCTGATGTAGACCTGACCAAATGTAAACTTTATTAAAAAAATTATTCGCACACCCTCCGTCACTATGTGATGGAGTGCAAAAAGATACGTGAATTCAGAGACAATTCTATAACCAATGTTCCAGCAATGTGTAATATTTCATTCAAAATTATCTGCTATCAAAAATTTTAGTCAAATATCCCCAGTTTGCAAACTGTAAGTAAGTGACTGTAACCTATCCACTGTATGGGTGGCGGTGTGCAGGACAAATATATCAATTGTGACACTAACTTTCCACACATGTCAGTTGCTTAATTTAGAAACGGAATACTGTCGGAAATACTGATCGGAAAAACAAGATCGGAAATACTGTCCTATTCAATGTATTCTCACAAACCCAATTTACCTTCTTGTATATAAATAAATAAATAAATAAATAAAAAAAATATAAACAGTATTTCTGATCGGGGAGAAAACAAACCAGGAGGGGGGACCTTAATTTATTAACTAATGTTTACAGAGCGACTGCTGTACCACAATATACAAGAAGGCGTGTAACATGGCTGAGTAGAATGCCAGTACTGCAAAGATGCAACTAAGGGAATAAGTCATAGGACATTAACCGTGTCTAGTGCCAGCTAGCCGCAGCAATGTTGCAGTACTCGCAATCAGCTTTAAGCTATAATTAAAAACAATGCCAGAGATAATTGAGTGGCACAGCCAGTACAGTATGTATAAAATATATTCCGTTACACAGACGGCATAGAATAGTTAAAGTTTTCCAGGGGTAGCGATATGCTAGTGCCTAGTACATGTAAAGTCTGCAACCCTAAACTTGCACACAAGTGAGCACTTGACATATGTAAGTAGCGTCAAACTGCTGTACCACAATATAAGAGAAGGCATGTAACATGGCTGAGTAGAATGCCATACTGCAAAGATGCAACTAAGAGAATAAGTCATAGGACATTAACCGTGCCTAGTGGCAGCTAGCCGAAGCAATGTTGAAGTACTCGCAATCAGCTTAATGCTATAATTAAAACAATGCCAGAGATAATTGAGTGGCACAGCCAGTACAGTA
>WNGS01009975.1:0-13317 GCA_020271785.1 Procambarus virginalis | reverse complement strand
TTGAGCTCTGGCTCTTTGGTCCCGCCTCTCAACCGTCAATCACAGTGTACAGTTTCCTGAGCCTAATGGGCTCTATCATATCTACACTTGAAACTGTGTATGGAGTCAGCCTCCACCACATCGCTTCCTAATGCATTCCATTTGTCAACCACTCTGACACTAAAAAAGTTCTTTCTAATATCTCTGTGGCTCATTTGGGCACTCAGTTTCCACCTGTGTCCCCTAGTGCGTGTGCCCCTTGTGTTAAACAGCCTGTCTTTATCAACCCTGTCGATTCCCCTGAGAATCTTGAATGTGGTGATCATGTCCCCCTAACTCTTCTGTCTTCCAACGAAGTGAGGTTTAATTCCTGCAGTCGCTCCTCGTAGCTCATACCTCTCAGCTCGGGTACTAGTCTGGTGGCAAACCTTTGAACCTTTTCCAGTTTAGTCTTATGCTTGACTAGATAGGGACTCCATGCTGGAGCCGCATACTCCAGGATTGGTCTGACATATGTGGTATATAATGTTCTGAAAGATTCCTTACACAAGTTTCTAAAGGCCGTTCTTATGTTAGCCAACCTGGCATATGCTGCTGATGTTATCCTCTTGATATGAGCTTCAGGGGACAGGTCTGGCGTGATATCAACCCCAGGTCTTTCTCTCTCTGACTCTTGAAGTATTTCATCTCCCAAATGACCTTGATCTGGTCTCCTGCTTCCTACCCCTATCTTCATTACATTACATTTGCTTGGGCTAAACTCTAACAGCCATTTGTTCGACCATTCCTGCAGCTTGTCCAGGTCTTCTTGAAGTCTCAAGCTGTCCTCCTCTGTCTTAATCCATCTCATAATTTGGCGTCGTCAGCAACCATTGAGAGGAATGAGTCTATACCCTCTGGGAGATCATTTACGTATAACAGAAACAGGATAGGTCCAAGTACAGAGCCCTGTGGGACTCCACTGGTGACTTCACGCCAGTCTGAGGTCTCACCCCTCACTGTAACTCTCTGCTTCCTATTGCTTAGGTACTCCCGATCCACTGGAGCGCCCTGTTACCTGCCTTACTACCTGCCTGTTTCTCTCAGCTTATGCATCAACCTTTTATGGGGTATGTGTCAAAGGCTTTCGACAGTCCAAAAAAATGCAGTCCGCCCAACCTTCTCTTTCTTGCTTAATTCTTGTCACCTGATCATAGAATTCTATCAAGCCTGTAAGGCAAGATTTACCCTCCCAGAACCCATGTTGATGGGTTGTCACGAAGTCTCTTCTCTCCAGATGTGTTACTATGTTTTTTCTCACAATCTTCTCCATCACCTTGCATGGTATACAAGTTAAGGACACTGGCCTGTAGTTCAGTGCCTCTTGTCTGTCACCCTTTTTGTATATTGGTACTACATTAGCAGTCTTCCATATTTCTGGTAGGTCCCCCGTTTCCAGTGACTTACTATACACTATGGAGAGTGGTAAGCAAAGTGCTCCTGCACACTCTTTCAATACCCATGGCAAGATTCCATCCGGCCCAACAGCTTTTCTCACATCCAGCTTCAATAGGTGCTTTTTGACCTCATCTCTTGTAATTTCGAACCTATCCAAGGTCACCTGGTTTGCTGCCACCTCTCCCAGTGCCGTGATATCTCCCTGTTCTATTGTAAAGACCTCCTGGAACCTTTTGTTGAGTTCTTCACGCACCTCTTTGTCATTCTCTGTGTACCTGTCCTCGCCCACCCTAAGTTTAATCACCTGTTCCTTCACTGTTGTCTTCCTCCTGATGTGACTGTGTAGTAGCTTTGGTTCAGTCTTGGCTTTATTAGCTATATCATTTTCATACCTTTTCTCAGCTGCTCTTCTCACACTGACATACTCGTTCCTGGTTCTCTGGTATCTCTCTCTACTTTCTGGTGTTCTGTTATTACGGAAGTTCCTCCATGCCCTTTTGTTCAGCTCCTTTGCTTTCATACATTCCCTATTAAACCACGGATTCTTCCTTTGCTTCTCTGTTTTTTCCTGTTGGGCTGGGACAAACCTGCTTACAGCCTCCTGACATTTTTGGGTGACATAGTCCATCATGTCTTGTACGGACTTGGTTCCGAGTTCTGTGTCCCAATGTATATCCCATAGGAATTTATTCATCTCCTCATAGTTTCCCTTTCGGTACGCCAGCCCTTTGGTTCCCAGTTCTTTTTTGGGGGTGATAATTCCTAGCTCAACCAGGTACTCAAAGCTCAATACACTATGATCACTCATTCCCAAGGGGGCTTCCAACTTAACTTCCCTTATATCCGACTCATTTAGGGTAAATATCAAATCAAGCAAGGCTGGTTCATCCCCTCCTCTCATTCTTGTCGGTCCCTTGACGTGTTGACTTAGAAAGTTTCTTGTTGCCACATCCAGCAGCTTAGCTCTCCATGTGTCTGGGCCTTCGTGTGGGTCTCTGTTCCCCCAATCTATCTTCCCATGGTTGAAGTCTCCCATGATTAGAAGACTGGATCCGTTCCTGCTAGCCACAGAAGCTGCTCTCTCTATTATATTGATGGTGGCCATGTTGTTTCTATCATATTCCTGTCTGGGTCTTCTGTCATTCGGTGGGGGGTTATATATGACTACTATTATAATTTTCTGTCCTCCAGTTGCAATGGTGTCTGATATGTAGTCCCTGAAACCTTCACAGTTCTGAATTACCATCTCTTCGAAACTCCAACCTTCTCTTAGTAGCAAAGCCACACCACCTCCTCCTCTCCGCTGTTGTAGGGAGTTAAAGTGGTTCTCTAACTTCTGAAACATCTCTTCTTGCTTCTTAGATGTTTCTGCTGAATTAGAGTTAGTAACCGAGATCTTTAGAGAGCTTAATTCCTGTTCGAGGTGGTCGACTCTGGCAGACAGATCTTGGTTAATCTTGTGCATGGCCAAAGCATCACTCTGTAGCTTCATTATCAGGTCCGACTGCTCTCAGATTATAGACTTTTGGTCATCATGTATCTGAGTCAATAATTTGAGCCATGGATTATCAGCGAGACGCTTAAAGTCAGTACATGGGGAGGCAGCTCGTTTAAGTTGCTCCATATGGTTACTTAACTGTTGCATGGCTCGAGTCCACGAGTCGGTGACGACGCTCCACTCAGCTGGGAAGGTTTGTTATTGTTGACGCAGGGAGGGTGGGTGGTCCCCCGGTTGCCGCTAAGGGGGAGACAGCCGTGTTATTCTTGTTGCTAGCTTGGCTGGTTGGGTTCATCCTGATAGGTGTGTTATCTTTCTTTGCAGCCTTACCGAGCTTAGAATTGTTTTGCATGGTAGCAGCAGAGATGTACACAGGCAGATGGGGTAGACTCGTTGATGTGGCAGCAGCAAACGTCAGGTTAGCTTCCTCCAGGGAGCAACACTAATGAGGTCGAGATGAGCTAGTAGGTTAGGTTTTGTCGTATATTTCGGTCACATTTAGGTCACTGGGTACTTAGCTGCCTTCTGGGGTGATTACATCATGTTTGGGATGATGTGGGCTCAAGGAGCAGCGGATAAAGTTGGAGGGGCAGCAGGGTAGTCAAGAGCGCATGCATGAGCGTCAACAACATGAAACAACACAACATGAATAGATATATACATATATATATAATATATATGTATATTAGGCAAGTTGGGCATATATACATATATATATTGTTATTAATTATTCTAGTTCATTTTTTACATTCCTAGTTCCCATTAAGTTTTTAGTACTTAAGTTATCTTTTCTGTGGCTTGGAAGAAAATGCACATCAAGTGGGGCTTAATTTATTATTAATTATTATGTAAATTAATTACATAAATTAATTATTATATAAATTAATTACAAAATTAATTATATAAATTAATTACAAAATTAATTATTACAAAATTTATTCCATAAATTAAAATAACAATCATAGATGACTATTATTGAGCTTATCACTTTGGGGGTTCCGACGGAGCACCCCCAAAGGTAACACAATTCAATGGAAATTGGGACAAGTGTCCTCAGTAAACCGCATTTGCATCTTCCCCCGAAAAAACCAGGCGATGCAGGGAATCCCGGGAGGCGGGTGGGCGTTTTGAGTGTAACGTCCGGGAACGCAGCAGCGAGACGTGGTGCGTCCCTGTGCGCGCTTAAATACCCCCCCATGATGCAAACGCAACCATGGTCGGTTAGCCACCGAGTATGGTATTACATTTTCTTCCTTCCCAGAAATTCCGCCGTTTGCCTTGCATACAGCGTCTATTTTCTGTGGCTTGGAAGAAAATGCACATCAAGTGGGGGCTTAATTTATTATTAATTATTATGTAAATTAATTACATAAATTAATTATTATATAAATTAATTACAAAATTAATTATATAAATTAATTACAAAATTAATTATTACAAAATTTATTCCATAAATTAAAATAACAATCATAGATGACTATTATTGAGCTTATCATTTGGGGGTTCCGACGGAGCACCCCCAATCCCGTGAGGGCCAGCGGCGCGGAACCCCCACCCCCGAAGGGCGAGCGGAAGCTGGCTGCTAAGTAGGAACACACCTCCTCGCTACTGTGGCCGTAAGCGTGCCCGGAGAGGCCATTAAAAAACAGTCGGTCTTCCTTGACCCAGACTGAAAAAGGTACCAATCCGGGTCTACTTGGCAGATGCTGCGAGGAGACGCAGCTCGCTTGGTGGGCCGGCGGAGTACCAACTTGACGAGCTGTGGAGCGGGGAGGCGGGAAGCCCCCACTGTGGACTGGGAGGAGTACATACTGCCGGGTTTGTACTCCATGCAGGCAGCGCTTGTCACCGTGGGGAATGACTGGTTGTTTCCGTGTTTATCTTCGTCGTAGTAGCCCACCCTCGCAGAGACCAGTCCTGGATGGCTGGCCCCAGGGCGGGTGTGGGAATGTGGACGCTGTCCACTCCGAGGCCGACTCGCCAGGGTCGACCCCGTGTCGGTCGTTGTCGCTGTGGTGAGCCCCTCGGGTGTGGAGTGGAGGTGTCTGCTTAGAAGGGAGTCGGTTGCCTCCCAGTATACCTCGCACGGTGGGCATCAGAGCCGTGGTCCACCGTTCATAGCCCCACTGCGCCTTCCACGATCATCACAGGTTTTCGTCGTCCTCGTTCTGTTGTGGGTCTGGAAGTAATAAAGCAGTAAGGGTGGGCAGGGGCTGGTGTGCAGAGTTAACGTGAAGAGCAAAGGCACAGGTGCGTGGAACCGCATCAAAGTATACTGCTGGCGACTTAGGCTGCGAGAGTGGGATAACTGGCTGCGACACCTGTCGCGGAAGGCAGGAATAGGTAGGATTGAATGAAGTCCCAGGCATAGCTGAGCGGGCTGCGTCGAGAGTTGGTAGGCACCGGCACGGCAAGTACCAATAATAAATTATATATAATAGCATTTATATAAGTAATTTTACATAAATTAAATTATCAATTTAATTTAATAAGATGATGAATAATAGAAAGATAATAAACTACAATAAAATTGTAGCATATAAAGAATTATAATATAAATTATGTTAAATAACATAAATTAAGTCAATGTTAAAGCACAGTTCAGCCAGTGGACTGCAGGTGGCTCCGAAGGCTGCCTAGAGTGCGGCGAAGTCCATATCGCTATGCCGCGGGGATATACTAAGGGCCAACAGTCCAAGGAAAGAGGGTGTTAAGTGGAATCGAACTGCGGAACCACTTACGCTCAACAAGACGTATGAGAACTGTAACAAATTTATTATTAAAAAGGAGAGAAAATACATTAGGGGCGTGCTCAGCTTGGGACACCACCAGCTGGGCCATCAGCTGCTGGAACATTGGCTGGGACCACCTCAGCCGTAACAACAGCAGCTGCGCTTGGCCCCCAGGGGCCTGCTCAGGTGGAACACCACCAGCTAGGCCATCGACTGCTGGATCCTCGGCTGGGACCTCATCGGCCGGAACAGCCGCAGCTGTGCCTGGCCCCCAGGGGCATGCGCAGCTTGGGGCACCACCAGCTGGGCCATCAGCTGCCGAACATCGGCTGTGACCACCTCAGCCGGAACAACAGCAGCTGTGCTTGGCCCCCAGGGCGTGCCCAGCTGGAACACCACCAGCTGTGCCATCAGCTGCTGGCTCATCGGCTGGTACCGCATCAGCCGGGACAACAGCAGCTGTGCATGGCCCCCAGGGGCAAGCTCAGCTGGAACACCACCAGCTGTACCATCAGCTACCGGAACATCGGCTGGGACCACTCCAGCCGGAACAACAGCAACTGTGCTTGGCCCCCCAGGGCATGCCCAGCTGGAACACTACCAGCTGGGCCAGCAGCCGCTGAATCATCGGGTGGTACCCCACCAGCCGGGACAACGGCAGCTGTGCCTGGCCCCCAGTGTAAGCAGGAAGTACTAAGGGACGCCAACAGGCCAAGGCAAGAGGGTGTTAAGTGGCATGGAACTGCAGAAACACTTACGCTCGACAAGACGAATGAGAACTGTAACAAAATTATTAGCAAAAATGGTTAGAAAATGCATACTTCCCTTCTTCCCTCGTGAAGATCCTCGTTTGGGACACGCCATCTGCAGCCTCGGCAACTGGACCTTTGCAGCTGCGTGAAAATCTTCAGCCAGGACATCCAGAGCTGGTCCTGGCCCCCCAGGGCAAGCTCAGGTGAAACACCCTCAGCTGTGCCATCAGCTGCTGGAACATCGGCTGGGACCTCAGCAGCTGGGAAGGGCGCGCTCCTCTGGAAGACTGCTAGCGGAGCCTGCGGCTGCTGGACCATCAGCTGGGACCACATCAGCCGGAACTACAGCAGCCGGGCTTGGCCCCCAGGGGCATGCTCAGCTGGACCACCACCAGCTGTGCACTTAGCTGCTGGAGTAACGGCAGGGACCTCATCAGCTGGAAGTACTACAGCCGATGGGCTTGTCCCCCAGGGGCATGCTCAGCTGGAACACCACCAGCTATGACATCAGCTGCTGGATCATCGGCTGGTACCACATCAGCCGGAACTACAGCAGCTGTGCTTAGCCCCCCAGGGGCATGCACAGCTGGAACACCGCCAGCTGTGCCCTCAGCTGCTAGACATCGCCCGGGACCACACCCGCCGGAACAACAGCAGCTGTGCTCGGCCCCCAGGGGCATGCTCAGCTGGAACACCCCCAGCTATGACATCAGCTGCTGGATCATCGGCTGGTACCACATCAGCCGGAACTACAGCAGCTGTGCTTAGCCCCCCAGGGGCATGCACAGCTGGAACACCGCCAGCTGTGCCCTCAGCTGCTAGACATCGCCGGGACCACACCCGCCGGAACAACAGCAGCTGTGCTCGGCCCCCAGGGGCATGCTCAGCTTGGAACACCACCAGCTGTGCCAACAGCTGCTGGACACGGCAGGGACCTCATCAGCTGGAAGTACTACAGCCGATGGGCTTGTCCCCAGGGGCATGCTCAGCTGGAACACCACCAGCTATGACATCAGCTGCTGGATCATCGGCTGGTACCACATCAGCCGGAACTACAGCAGCTGTGCTTAGCCCCCCAGGGGCATGCACAGCTGGAACACCGCCAGCTGTGCCCTCAGCTGCTAGACATCGCCCGGACCACACCCGCCGGAACAACAGCAGCTGTGCTCGGCCCCCAGGGGCATGCTCAGCTGGAACACCCCCAGCTATGACATCAGCTGCTGGATCATCGGCTGGTACCACATCAGCCGGAACTACAGCAGCTGTGCTTAGCCCCCAGGGGCATGCACAGCTGGAACACCGCCAGCTGTGCCCTCAGCTGCTAGACATCACCCGGGACCACACCCGCCGGAACAACAGCAGCTGTGCTCGGCCCCCAGGGGCATGCTCAGCTTGGATCACCACCAGCTGTGCCAACAGCTGCTGGATCATCGGCTGGGACCACATCAGCCGGAACAACAGCAGCTGTGCTCGGCCCCAGGGGCATGCTCAGCTTGGCTCACCACCTGCTGTGCCAACAGTTGCTGGATCATCGGCTGGCACCACATCAGCCGGAACAACAGCAGCTGTGCTGTGCCCCCAGGGGCTAGCTCAGCATGCCAGCCTTCGGCTGCTGGACCATCGGCGGGAACCACTTCCGCCGGAACATCAGCAGCCGGGACAGGCGCTGGGTACACGCCGGGCACCGGGGACAATCCCAACTACAACAGCGCGCCGCACACGCGGGCGTGGAGGGGAACACGGGCAGGACTGTACCTTAGGATAATGGAGAAAGGCCGGCTGCTCCGGCATAATTCTAATCTGGAAAAATATATTTTTATTAAAAAATTAGACGAAATAAAGAGCTGGCGACGCCAAATAAACATGACGAACCAAGTGCCAGTTAGGTTAGGTTCGGGTTGGTTGGTTTGGTTAAGTTAGGTTAGGTTAGGTTAGGGTAGTTTAGGTTAGGTCAGCCCAACCTAACATGTTCATTCAGTACCAACGTAATGCCAGGAAGCTCTCCGGCTTCCTCCGGGCCTCCGGCTGTGCCACCACTGCTGGATCGTCGGCTGGGAAAGTAAGGTAAGCAATAGGAAATAACAAATATAAATAGTAATGTGAACACTGTCCACTCCGGAGACCAACAAAGGGAAATAAATACAATAAAATACTAAATTTTTTAAAAGAAATAAATAATAAAATAAATAATATAACAAATTAAAAGAGAAAATAACAATTAATAATAGAACGCCCCCAGCTGCGCCCTCAGCTGCTGGACCATCGGCTGGGACCACCTCCGCCGGAACAACAGCAGCTGTGCATGGCCCCCGGGGGCATGCTGGCAGGAACACCGCCAGTTGGGCCGTCAGCAGCTGGAACATCGTCTGGGACCACATCAGCTGGTACAACAGCAGCCGTGCTTGGCCCCCAGGGTCACGCTCAGCTGGAACACCGCCAGCTGTGCCGTCGGCTGCTGGAACCTCGGCTGGGACCACCTCAGCCGGAACAGCAGGAGTGCTTGGCCCCCAGGGGCATGCTCAGCTCGGAACACCACTGGCTGTGCCATCAACTGCTGGGACATCGGCTGGTACCACATCAGCCGGAACAACAGCAGCTGTGCTTGGCCCCTGGGGTCGAGCACAGCTGGAACACCCCCACCTGTGCCATCAGCTGCTGGATCATCGGCTGGGACCGCATCAGCCGGAACAACAGCAGCTGTGCTTGGCCCCCAGGGGGCATGCTCGGCTGGCACACCACCAGCTGGGCCAACGACTGCTGGACCGACGGCCGGGACCACATCAGCCTGAACATCGGCGGCTGGGCTTGGCCCCCAGGGGCATGTTCAGCCGGCACACCGTCTGCTGGCCTATCAGCTGCCGGGTCATCGGCAGCGTATCCAAGTCAGCCAAGACATCAGTAGCTGGGCTTGGCCTGAGGGCAGCCGGGCCATTAGCTGCTGGACCTTTGGCAGGGACTACTTCAGCCGGAAACAGCAGCTAGGCCCGCCCGCGGGCGGGCAAGCCAAATGAGGAGCAAAATATCATAGATAAATGATCAGCATGGATAAATAAATGAGGGGAAAAATAAATGGGAAAAATGAAAACACATAGCCAGACATAATGACTGTTTAAGAAATGAGCCCTTCTTTGTGCGTACCCCAACATTGCATAGGGTAACTGGCACTAGGCTCCTTCGCTATGTGCCATGACATTCTCCCTAGTTGCATCAAATGCTGCACTGGCATACTGATCAGATAGGTTAAAGGCATTGAGTAATGTGGCCTTCCGGAACACAATGCAGTAACACACGGACTTCAGACTTCGAAGACGCCTGAATCTTTTCCCACATTCTCGACACTCATGAGGGCAAACCGCCAATGAATTAACATGTGTGTTAGATATAGTTTCACGTTCTTAAAACTCCAGCCCCACACTGCACACTCGAAACGGCGTTCCTCTGAATGCCTTAACAAGTGTCTCTTCCGATGGCCAAGACGACGGAGACTCTTACCACATTCTGGACACTCGTGAGGTTTGTCAACCGAATGCGCTAAAATGTGAGTCTCCATATGACGAAGCAGACTAACCTCTTCGCGCACTTGGGACACTCGTGAGGTTTGTCATCTACACTTGTGGGGGCTGTACACTTGTGGGGAATGTCAGCCGAATGGAATAAAATAGGAGAATGCACTAAATTGTGAGTCATCATATGACGAAGCAGATTGAAGCTCTTCCCACACTAGGGACACTCGAGAGGTTTGTCCTCTACGCTTGTGGGTTTTGTCAGCCGAATGTAAAAAATATAAGGGGACCTACTTCGAAGATGCCTGAACCTTTAGGGGGCCAGGTAGCCTGGTGGATAGCGTGCAGGATTCGTAATTCTGTGGCGCGGGTTCGATTCCCGCACCCGGCAGAAACAAATGGGCAAAGTTTCTTTCACCCTGAATGCCCCTGTTACCTAGCAGTAAATAGGTACCTGGGAGTTAGTCAGCTGTCACGGGCTGCTTCCTGGGGTGTGTGTGTGTGTGTGTGTGGTGTGGAAAAAAAAAAGTAGTTAGTAAACAGTTGATTGACAGTTGAGAGGCGGGCCGAAAGAGCAAAGCTCAACCCCCGTAAAATACAACTAAGTGAATACAACTAAGTGAATACAACCTCTTCCCAGCACTTCCTCGTTACCGTGCACCAACATGTGAGTCTTCATATCTCCAAGCTGAATGAGGCTCTTCCCTCTCTGTACACTTAAGAATATGAGAAGAATTGCGTGAGCACTTGGCGCTCAAGGTGATGCTCCTTTAGGCGCAGCTTGTGAAGGATAGACCTTAACGCTGATGTGTGGAAACACGTTTTGAGTGTAACGTCCAGGAACGCAGCAGCGAGACGTGGTGCGTCCCTGTGTGCGCTTAAATACCCCCCCATGATGCAAACGCAACCATGGTCGTTAGCCACCGAGTATATGGTATTACATTTTCTTCCTTCCCAGAAATTCCGCCGTTTGCCTTGCATACAGCGTCTATATCATTCTACAGTATAATATTTTTTTAATATTGAAATATTAATGAGGAAATCAGTAGGAGCCATGAGTAGGATTTGAATCTATGCTCTGAGTTATCCCAAGCACACACCTTAGACCACTACAACACGACACGGTCAAAAGCAATGCAACCTGGAATTCAACTGAAACATATGTAGCGGCCCTGAGGCTTCAACTGTAGCCAAGTCAGGGTTTTCATGCATTGCCTCCGTGCACTCTGGAGAGTGGTGTGGTCTAGGAGTTCACCTCCAATGCTCTACATGTTGCATTGCTTGCTAATCATGTCGTGGTGTAATTGTCTAAGGCGTGTGCTTGGGAGTACCCAGAGCATAGGTTCAAATCCTCATCATAGCTCCTACTGGTTTTCTCATTGATAAATCCCGCTGATGTGATTTCTTTGTGAATTGGAATATTTGGCTTGTTTGGAGAACTATGGCTATTAGTCGTTGAGATGCAAGTCTCGTCCAAACCATATACTACTCAGAAGACCTTGATAATGCACTTAGGAAAATGCGAAAGATGTAGGTCACATCTTTACATACAATACATAAGTGTTAGTTTTTATCTCATGTTATTATGTCTGTGATAAGACATTACCATTAGTTATTTTTACAATTGTTATTTTGATGTAATGTTAAAAAAAAAAGTGTAAGTTAGTTGGGATATTATGAACAGCTAAAAAAAACGTTTGAAAAACTCTCTGGAAAACTAAACCCTCATCCCAGACTACATAGGCATCATTGGGGTTCTGAATAGCCGACCTTTGTTAAAGGTGCATGAGGGGTGAACCCCGACCACCCTATGACACTTAATAAAATCATAAATGAAAATTAAAATTTCCGCGAGTCAAGCCTCAAATTTGGATAGACAGAGACACATTCTTCTCTACATAGATAAAAACATCATGGTGGCGGGTGCGTGTATGGTTGCCAGGGCGATAGTGCATGGTTGCCAAGGCAACGAAAGGGTAGATATATATTAGTAATAATGTATATAATATGAGGCTGGGGGCGGGTGAATGGTTGTCAAGGCGACGGGGGTAGTGCGGGGGGCGAGCCACAGATGGCGGTGGCGAGGCTGCTGCCGGTACCACCCCAGGAGCACCGTGTCGTCTGCCACCTCGCTCCGGTAAGATCACACTACATGCTGTTCTTAGAGCCTTTAGGGTGAGGGGAAGAGTGTGAGGGAGGGTAGGAGTGGGTAGTGAGGCGGTGTGAGGGTTACTCATAAACTGAGACATGAGACAAGCTGTGGGAGCCCGGGGAAGGTGGGTGGTGTGACAGTAACGGTGGCGGTAATCAATAAGGGTGTTCCGTCCTCAATCGCTGTTTATTTCTCGATTGTTTAAGCTTTCGTGTGAGTGGAGTGATCCTTGGGGCGTAGGTGAATGCCGTGGGTGTGGCCGTCAGTAAGTATGGTGGGTAATAACGAGGAGGTATTAAAGAGTGTGTGGGAGTAAGTGGGTGTGGAGACACGGGACGTCAACCGTTAGTTTGGTTGGCTGTTATTTTGGCGTGTGAATCAGCTGTGGCAGGCAGAACACCAGCACACGATCCTCACCCTCATATCTCATCATTCTCCTCTGTTATTCTTGCTGACCATCTCAGTGTCAGCCGTGAGAGTAGGGGGGTGGGGCTGGCGCCATGTCACACCCCCCATACTACTCTCTCTCCGCTGTTGACAAACCAGTGGAAGAATGCAGCCTGCAGCTGCATAACGCTGCATGTCCCTGGCTGGTCACCTAGTTGTGGGCCATGTTGGCTGGGTGTCTGTGTCGTGGTAACGTGTAGTGCCTTGGGAAACCTGTCGACGGCCAAGCTCTACCTGTCACCTATTCCTGTCACTCAACTGTCAACTGACCGCTCTCGTATCTCTCATACAAATATATACAACTTTTGCCATGTATTTCCTTTGTAGCTAATTTAAAAGACTTATTCATATAAGTACAATTCTCGATTTTATTCCCTCTTAATCTTGCGTCCCCAAATTGAATTGGACTATTCATATATTTTTTCAATAAAAGGTAAAATTACGTTAATTTTAAATTAATTTGTTTTAGTGATAGTATTTGAGGAGCTTTGTCCCAGTATGTATCAGTGTGGACCTTTGGTGCAGTTATTACCTTACACGGTGTGACAGTACTGATCTGCTCCAAGCTTGCCTTCTCTTTAATGCCTCACACTTCACACACCATGATGCTTGGCCTACTTACATGCCATCGTATTAGTTATACCTTATACTTGTCATACCATCATGCTGCCATACCGCCGTGCTTGTCATGCCTGCCATACCGCCATGTTGTCATGCCTGCCATACCGCCGTGCTTGTCATGCTGCCATACCGCCGTGCTTGTCATGCATGCCATACCGCCGTGCTTGGTCATGCCTGCCATACGCCGTGCTTGTCA
>WNGS01009974.1:14735-25263 GCA_020271785.1 Procambarus virginalis | reverse complement strand
ACTCTGTCAATTCCTCTGGGTATTTTGTAGGTGGTGATCGTGCCTCCCTCCCTAGCTCTTGTCTTCCAGGGACGTGAGCTTTAATTTCCTTAGCGTTTCCTTGTAACTTATACCTGTCAGCTCTGGGACTAGTCTGGAGGCATACCTTAGAATCTTCTCTAACTTTGTCCTGTGTTAAACTAGGTGTGGACTTCAGGCTAGAGCTGCATACTTCAGGATTGGTCTGACATGTGGTATGCAAGGTTCTGAATTATCAACATGTGTGGCATCTAACGAAGGATAATCTACATGAATTGCAGCTACCTACCTTGAACACACACTTGCAACTACATTCTGTTTTCCCTGGAATGTAACCAGATGTGTTGGGTTGAAGTCTTGAATGTCTACCTTTAGGTTACCTTTCCATGATTCCAAGGATCAACATCACAGTGGCCCGGTCTCTGACTAGACCTCCTGGTTGGTGTTGGCCCAACTGGAGATGAAATGCCATTGAATAGTGTTTGCAACATAATACAGTACACCTGGTTGATTACCTGGTTGATGGGGTTCTGAGAGCTCTTCTACTCTCCAAGCCCGGCCCGAGGGCCAGGCTTGACTTGAGAGTTTGGTCCACTAGGCTGTTGTTTGGAGCGGCCCGCAGGCCCACTTACCCACAGCAGCCCGGTTGGTCCGGCACTGGAGGAATAAATCTAGTTTTCTCTTGAAGATGTCCACGGTTGTTCCGGCAATATTTCTTATAGTCGCTGGGAGGACGTTCAACAGCCGCGGACCTCTGATGTTTATACAGTGTTCTCTGATTGTGCCCATGGCACCTCTGCTCTTCACTGGTTCTATTCTGCATTTTCTTCTATATCGTTCACTCCAGTACGTTGTTATTTTACTGTGTAGATTTGGTACTTGTCCTTCCAGTGTCTTCCAGGTGTATATTATTTGATATCTCTCTCGTCTTCTTTCTAGTGAGTACATTTGGAGGGCTTTGAGACGATCCCAATAATTTAGGTGCTTTATCGCGTCTATGCGTGCCGTATATATTTTCTGTATTCCCTCTATTTCAGCAATCTCTCCTGTTCAGAAGGAGGAAGTGTGTACTGAGCAGTACTCTAGACGGGACAACACAAGTGACTTGAGTACAACCATTGTGATGGGATCCCTAGATTTGAAAGTTCTCGTAAGAACCTGTCCTCTTAAAAAGAACGTCGCATTTGGCCGTTTGCTCGTATGGCCGAATTTGGACGTAATTTGAAAATTAAAAAAATATGAAAATAAATTTGGGATTTTTTTTTTTCAACAACAGTAAGCTAAGGGTCCTCTGATAGGTTAGGTGGGCAGGAAATTCTCATAAAGTTTCAAAACGTTATGAGAAACGTTAATTTAAAGTGTCCTCTCATAACCTCTACGCGTACGCCGGACGACTCAAATAGAAAACGAAAGAGAACGTCACTTTTGTGAGTCGATTTCATTTCAAATTACGTCGAAATTTGGCCATATCGCGCATACGGGCCAAAAGTGACGTTCTTTTTAAGAGGACGGGTTGTCCGTAATCCATCCTATCATTTTTCTGGCTGTCACAATATTTGCTTGGTTATGCTCCCTAAACGTTAGGTCGTCAGACATCATTATTCCCAAATACTTTACATGCTATTTTCCTACTATGGGCACATTTGATTGTGTTTTGTACCCTGTATTATGTTTAAGGTCCTCATTTTTACCGTACCTGAGTACCTGGAATTTATCACTGTTAAACATCATGTTATTTTCTGATGCCCAGTCGAAAACTTTATTAATATCAGCTTGAAGTTTTTCATTGTCTTCAGCCGAGGTAATTTTCATACTGATTTTTGTGTCATCTGCAAAGGATGATACGAAGCTGTGGCTTGTATTTTTGTCTATATCTGATATGAGAATAAGGAAAAGCAGCGGTGCAAGGACTGTACCCTGAGGTACAGAACTTTTAACTGCACTTGGACTAGATTTTATATGGTTGACTGTTACTCGCCGAGTCCTGTTTGACAGAAAACTGAGTATCCAGCGTCCTACTTTACCAGTTATTCCCATTGACTTCATTTTGTGTGCTATCACTCCATGGTCACATTTATCGGAAGCCTTTGCGAAGTCCGTGTATATCACATCAGCATTCTGTGTTTCTTCTAATGCCTCAGTGACTTTGTCATAGTGATCAAGTAGCTGCGAGAGGCACGATCTTCCCGCTCGAAATCCATGTTGGCCTGCGTTGTGGAGGTCATTGGTCTCCATGAAATTGGTGACCTGACTCCTAATCACTCTCTCAAATACTTTTATGTGCGATGTTAGTGCAACTGGTCTATAATTCTTTGCCAATGCTTTGCTCCCTCCCTTGTGTAGAGGGGCAATGTCTGCTACTTTAAGTGCATCTGGTATCTCCCCCGTGTCAAAGCTCTTCCTCCACACTATATTGAGTGCCTGTGCTACCGGCACTTTGCATTTCTTTATAAATATTGAATTCCATGAGTCTGGACCTGTGGCCGAGTGCATGGGCATGTTTTCAATTTCTCTTTCAAAGTCCAGTATGCTCGTATTGATATCAGTAATATTTACAAGGGTTTGAATATCCCGCATAAAGAAATTGTCTGGATCTTCCACTTTCATTTTGTTTATTGGAGTGCTAAACATGTCCTCATACTGCATTTTTAGGATTTTACTAATTTCTTTGTCATCCTCCGTGTATGAACCTTCAATTGTACGAATAGGTCCAATACTGGCAGTGGTTTTTGCTTTTGATTTCGCATATGTGAAGAATTATTTTGTATTTTTCTTTATTTCCTGAATTGCTTTCTGTTCTAACTGTCTTTCTTCAGTTTGATATGAGTGTTTCAATTTCCGCTCGATTTCTTCAATCTCCCTATTTAAATTATTCCTTCTATGACGGGAAATTCGTGTCTGCATAAGCATTTCCGTTATATTTTTCCTGCGTTTATAGTGTCGTCTGCGTTCTCTTTCTACGTTGGATCTCATTCTGGCTTTCCTCAAAGGAACATGTTTCAGACAGACTTGATACGCTTCCGAAGTCAGTTTTTCTATTCCTTCTGTAGGACTTGTATTACTTAGAACAGTTTCTCATGGAATGTTTGTAAGTTCCCTGTTTATTATCTCCCAGTCTATCCTTTTATTATTAAAATTGAATTTACTGAATAGCCCCTCTCGCTTTATCAACGTTTTAGGTCTATTCTGAGTATTGATGGTTGTTTGCACTACAATGAGCTTGTGATCTGAGTATGTGGTATCTGATATCGTAATGTCTCTGATAATGTCTTCATTGTTCGTAAAGACCAGATCTAGAATATTTTCATTTCTCGTTGGCTCCGATATCTGCTGATTGAGTGAAAATTTGTCACAGAATCTAAGTAGTTCTCTAATCTGAGGTTGGTTAGGTCCCGATAGATTTCCTGGTATATTATTATTGTTTGCTATTCTTCAGCTGAGACTAGGCAAGTTGATGTCACCTAAGAAGATAATATCAGGTATCGGGTTCTCCAAATTATCAAGGATATTCTCTATTTTGTTATCTGTTCTGTGAATTCCTCGGCCGTTGCATCTGGCGGTTTGTATATTAGAATAATCACTAAATTTATTTTCTCTATTTTTAATCCCAGTACCTCTACCACCTCATTTGTAACGTTAAGAAGCTCCGAGCATACAAGGTCTTCCCTAATATACAGACCCCTCCTTCCTGTGACCTATCCTGGAATCCAGATCTCACTGTCTAAGAATTCCCCTGTATGGTTTCTGTGAAGCTCCAAATACTGCATTTGACTCCGTGAGGAGGCCATTTATGAACTGTACTTTGTGGTTGTTCTTGTTTTCAGTCCTTGTATGTTGGCAAAGATGAATGAGGTTACTCTATAGTGATAGTTTGACTGGGAGAATTTTCGGCAAGCCCATTATGCGTGGACATATTGAGTTTGTTCTGACCAGTGCTGATTGTTGTAGGGCAGTTGCCTGTCGTAGTTGTAGTTCCCTTTCGTGTGTAATGTATCTGTAATTCTGGTATGCAGTGGATCTGGCATCCAGTTCCATACATTCTCCATGTTTCTCCTTTTGAATTCTCTTTGTTGGTATAAAAATTTATCGAGTTTCCTCCAAATTCATTATCCTGCTTGCCACTCTTTATGTAGCGTTCCGTGCCTTTCACGTGAAAGTATGGGCAGCTGAGTCATAGCATTTTCTGTCCTCCAGTGAGGTTTGGCACATGTCAGGATGGAAAAAACTACATATTGATCCAAATCGACACTCGCCTTTCCTAAGCATATTTAACATTTTTGGGATGTTGTTAACTGCATTCTAATCCTTTCTTATTACCAGCATATCTATGTCTGCATATGCCCTTCTGCATAAAATTTGCATAAGTCTGTCCTTCTGTTCTGACCACTCTATCGGGAACCGTCGTAGTGTCTGTACCTATCGAGCTGTCTGTTACACTTTCTAGTTTACTGTCATCTACATCCGGGCCTACTGAGTCAGTTTACAACTTCCTGAGTTTCAGCTTCAGTTTCATCCCTATCCCTCCGCCCCTGGTATATTAGAATTATTGTTGTTCCTTTCCCACTCCTTCTGGACGACTGGTAGGCTTTCAATGAACGATGTTTTCCGTCATGCGTCATGTTATCTAGAAGGTTTTTAGGATATTCCAAGCTGGCAGGTCATGTTTACACACCCAGAGCAAGTGGCCAGCTCTCAGTGCCGTGGTGTTACTCCTGTACAAGCCGAATGAAATCTATTCTTACAGATATAACATTCAATTCCCGTTGCCTTCGACCTTAAGGAGTTGTTACAGTGGCCACAAATTTGTCCATTTACTCCCATTTGCCTTGTTTTGGTGTGTGTATGTATATATATATATATATATATTATAATATATATATAATATAACTTAATATATATATATATATATATATATATATATATAATATGCATACCGTATATTTGTAATTGTGTTTATTTGTTCTACTGTATGGTCAGTACTTATCGCAAGGTCGAGGGGGTTATCTTGAGGTTATCTTGAGATGATTTTCGGGCTTTAGTGTCCCCGCGGCCCGGTCCTCGACCAGGCCTCCACCCCAGGAAGCAGCCCGTGACAGCTGACTAACACCCAGGTACCTATTTGCTGTTAGGTAACAGGGGCATAGGGTGAAAGAAACTCTGCCCATTGTTTCCTCGCCGGCGCCTGGGATCGAACCCAGAACCACAGGATCACAAGTCCAGTGTGCTGTCCGCTCGGCCGACCGGCTCCCCATATGGTGAGGGTCCCAGGAAATTGTACAGTACACGATAATGACACCATCCTACACTACATGCCAGGAGGATAATGTTCAGTACACGATAATGACACCATCCTACACTACACTGCCTGGATAATGTACAGTACACGATAATGACACCATCCTACACTACATGCCGGATAATGTTCAGTACACGATAATGACACCATCCTACACTACATGCCTGGATAATGTACAGTACACGATAATGACACCATCCTACACTACATGCCTGGATAATGTTCAGTACACGATAATTACACCATCCTACACTACATGCCAGGATAAGTTCAGTACACGATGACGGCACCACTCCTACACTACATGCCAAGGTTCAACACGTGTACCGTTCACGTTACATGTTTCACTATCCGCAACGACATCAGATGTTCACGCGCCCCTTCCAAAATCCCACCGCTGCCGCCAGTGTTATGACCGTTTAGTCGTAGGTGCAGTGGTTCGACTGCCGCACCTGTCGGGTGCTTGGCTGAAGGGTCGTTAGCCAAGGGAGTGGAGGGTTACTTAGCCAAGAGGTCCGCTAAGATAGTGAGGATGGGCGTGCGGACACCGCCTGTTGGGACGAGATGGGCCTCAACGCCTCAGACCTGCAATAAAAGACCAATATTTGTAATGTTGATGTAGATTGTTGAGAGTTGGGGCACACGACGTCTGTCGAGATTTCCCTTTGGTCAGAAATTGGGCTTTATAAGTGCCTGTCTTGAGTGTTACAGGACCAGTAGTGTTGACCTGAAACTCTCACCTTAAGACCTGCTTCATGTCCAGCTCAGGAGGCAATACTGCAGAGAGCCTTGATACCATCTGTTGTATGCAACATGATCTTTAAAACCTGTGTTGTATATTACATAGGAACGTGTTGTAGTGGAAACATTGTTATTAAAATAGTTGGAGTGTGGCCAGCCAGGGAGGCAGCAAGAGGCGCCTCGGCACGAACAAGAAATAACGGTCGCTCGTTACCTGCGCCTCACGTGACAAGCATCACAACCTTGAATTAAGACTGCAGCAGAATAAAGATTAACTCATGAGATACGGTAGCAGGAGCTAGAATAACAGCAGCAGTAACAGCTGTGGCAGTAACAGCAGCAGCAGCAGGAGGGAGAGCGGGGGTTAAGGACGGGTCAGACACTAGACAATGAAGACTGTGCTGGAGCAAGACTTCAGGGTGTCGAACCCTTCATGTGAAAGATGAGGTACAAGCTGGCAACAAAGTATACGACACTTGTACATGATGAAACCGTCCATGTGGAAGACGTTGGAACAAAATAAAACGTAGTAGTAAAGCACAGTAGTAAAGGACAGTAATGAAATACAGTAGTAAAGTGCAATAGTAAAGAATAAATCTATTCCAGAGGGCGTCAGGTGAAGTGATGCGTTACGAAGTCGGTCGTGTGTTGTCTTCATCCACCAGTAACTTGCCCCACACCCACTCTCCCTCCCCCACCCCACTCTCTCACCCCCCCCCCCCCCCCCACACACTCCCTCCCCCACCATCTCTGATGGATTTAGTCATGCATGATAAACGTGATAGTTCATGGTCAACCAAATACACCAGGAAAGGAAGGCTGGGTCGACTGCATCTTCCTAGACTCTCCAGGAACATCTGATATTGTTCCTCGTGACAGCCTGGTGTACGTACGGGTGATATCTGGGAAGATGCTGAGCTGTGGCAAACTCCAGGAGTGGCTGGTCAAATTGCTGGTAGAGTTCAACCCTAATAAGTGTAAGGTAATAAAGATGGGGTGAGAGTGGTAGGGTGTACCACTCTATTTCTAAAACAAACACCACACACACACATCCCCAGGTACCTATTTACTGCTAGGTGAACAGGATCATCAGGGTTCAAGAAACTCTTTAACTCGGGCCCTTAGGACAACGACCCCCCGAGCGCTCTCCCACTCATCCTCAAGGCCCCTGGGTGTGTGTTTTGGGAGGGGGGGGGGGATCAACTTTCCACGCCGGGTCCCTTAATGCGATGTCTTTCGGGTCTTTCAACATTGGCTCTTTTCGCTTGTAGTTCGTTCCAGGTGTTCACTGCCACTCTACTGCTGAAGTGTTCCTCACAGTCCTGTGTCTACCTTCCATGCCTGGCTATAGCTATACTACTGCTGAATATGAACACATTTCCTGTATCTCATAGAATTCCCTTAGTATGTTCTATTTCGGGAGCTGTGTGTTGTCTCCTCTTTCTTCTGGTAGGATTAGGATCATTTCCTCCAGGTTATCTCCATAACTCGGTCCTCTAAATATTTGTACAAGTAATGTAGTAAATCGCCCAACTTTCTATTCGTTTTGTGTTTGAAGCTGGACCCAGGTGATAGGGAAGGGGTGGGAGGGGTGCTGCATACTCAGAAACTGGTAGGACGTATACTGTGTATAGTGTTCAGTTTCATTATCGAATTTCCAGTGTGTGTCCTAGTGCTCTCCAGCTTAATGTAACCTTCCGATGTGATTCTGTTTATATGCTTTCAGAGAACTTGTGTGTCATGTCTACTCCCAGATTCCACAGTCTCTCGTTGACCCTTGCAAGCTCCTTTTTCATCATGGTGTCCCCACTGGCATCCCCAACCACTGTTGCTATGTTCTTGTTTATAGTTACTTCACATACGTCTTCCTGGGCGCTCCTTGAGGCTCCTGCAGTCCCATCCTCACCTTGACGCTGCCCTGACAACCTTGCATCAGTGAGGCTCTAGTGTCTACTGGAGCTCGATTAATGGCATTCACCAACTGAGATTGTTCTAATCATAGCTCTTGTTAATGTGTTAAGTAGTTCCCAGCCAGTTCTTCCTGCGGCACTAACTCTTCCGTGACTGGAGGCAGGTGTGGGTGGTCCTGTAGGCCCGGAGAGATCGTACATGCTGCAGTTCACACCAAAGTCCTGTGTTTTGATCTGTTCACGGACCACCGCGGCCTTCACTGCTCTTCTCCTGCCAAGTCTCTACATAAATCACATGTGCGCGCACACTAACGCACATGGCCGTTTGCGCACGTACATGTACTCACCTATTTGTGCTTGCGGGGGTTGAGCTTTGGCTCTGGTCCCGCCTCTCAACTGTCAATCAACTGGTGTACAGATTCCTGAGCCTACTGGGCTCTATCATATCTACATTTAAAACTGTGTATGGAGTCAGCCTCCACCACATCACTGCCTAATGCATTCCATCCGTTAACTACTGACACTGAAAAAGTTCCTTCTAACGTCCCTGTGGCTCATGTGGGTACTCGGTTTCCACCTATGTCCCCTTGTTCGCGTCCCACCAGTGTTGAATAGTTTATCCTTGTTTACCCGGTCGATTTCCCTGAGGATTTTGTAGGTTGTGATCATGTCTCCCCTTACTCTTCTGTCTTCCAGGTCGTAAGGTGCATTTCCCGCACCTTTCCTCGTAACTCATGCCTCTTAGTTCTGGGACTAGTCTAGTGGCATACTTCTGGACTTTTTCCAGCTTCGTCTTGTGCTTGACAAGGTACGTGCTCCATGCTGGGGCCGCATACTCCAGGATTGGTCTCACATATGTGGTGTACAAGATTCTGAATGATTCCTTACACAGGTTCCTGAACGCTGTTCTGATGTTAGCCAGCCTCGCATATGCCGCAGACGTTATTCTCTTTATGTGGGCTTCAGGAGACAGGCTTGGTGTGATATCAACTCCTAGATCTTTCTCTCTGTCCGTTTCATTAAGTACTTCATCTCCTATTCTGTATCCTGTGTCTGGCCTCCTGTTTCCACTGCCTAGTTTCATTACTTTGCATTTACTCGGGTTGAACTTCAACAGCCATTTGTTGGACTATTCACTCAGTCTGTCTAGGTCATCTTGTAGCCTCCTACTATCATCCTCAGTTTCAATCCTCCTCATAATTTTTGCATCATCGGCAAACATTGAGAGAAACGATTCTATACCCTCTGGGAGATCATTTACATATATCAGAAACAGTATAGGTCCAAGGACTGACCCCTGCGGGACTCCACTTGTAACGTCTCGCCAATGTGTACAAGTATGCACGCACGATAACGTCTGTGCACACATACGCAAGCACAATAATGTCCGCGAGAAAAGAAGACATAGACCGTCTGCATGGTCTGTGCAACATTGATGTTGCACAGATGTTGCATGGTATATGTCTAGCATGATGATGAATGTTGCAAACGAAGGAAAGAGTGAAATGATGTAATGTTGCAAAGTGTCTGGGGGAAAAATTAAAAATGAAAAAAATGAAAAAAATTGACAAGTCAAAAGGATCGTTCAGTGAAAGTATGTTTTTTCCGTAGATTGTACAATGGGTAGGAGGTTCCACTTTAAAGAGTGGAAGTGTACAGCGAGTAGGAAGATCTGTTTTGAGTGGTAGGAGCTACGTTAGTGTGTGCAAGGAGTGTAAGAATAAGCAAGGATAATAATATGGCAAAGATTAATCAAAGTATGAAGATGTGAAATTAGAATAGGTATGAAGTATGAATAATATTAAATGACTGAAGAAAGTTCATTGTTAACGTGTACAGAAACAGATGACTCGTTGGCAAGATGTAGAAATTTCTCGCGGGCCCAACGGGGAATTATTCTACTTCAGATCCTCTTTCTCGTTCGACCTTCCTGAAGAACCACAGGTAATACCCATATATCCCTGTTCCCTTCACACACTGTCACTTTAACACATTGGGCATATATCTTGTACCAATTTCTCGCAGTACGAAGTGTCCCTCCTCCGCCAGGGCACTTGCACTCTCCCCCCCCCCCCTGAAGATCCACAACAAATGTTAGGATGATTGCGTCCCCCCCCCCCCCACACTAAACACCCTCTCACAATGGACGTACTAATCCAACTGTGTACCCACCTCCTTTGCACATGTGCCCACATCCTCCCCCTGCTCCTCCCCACCCCCTGTCAGCTCTCAATAATCTGTCAAATATTAATTCCTCTCATCCGGTCGCTCCTCCGTCCTTCCCAGCAACCCATCCTCGGGTCGACCCCATAGACGCATTCATAAATTTTAACATGCTGCTCATTAAAAACGGGAATTTTCTCAAATATAAATTAATATTATAATAGCATATTGTGCACATATAGGCATAGGTTAGGTTAGGTGTTTAGGTTCTGTTGGCGATTATTTGTATTTGTAGCGTGGGTGAACCATTTACAGCGTTGAGGTTCGAACGAAATTCTTCAGCGAAGCACTTGTTCCGGAAGTGTTCGAACGAAATCAGTAGAGTCGTGCAGCCCGTCCT
>WNGS01009972.1:16452-29214 GCA_020271785.1 Procambarus virginalis | reverse complement strand
GTCTAGAACAGACACTTGCGAGATCTGTACCGACTCTCAGTGCGCTCAACTCACACAATGCTTGCCAAAGTATCACCTGCATACTTCTGTATACTCGACTAAATATATATATTCTCTTAGTCTGTGTTTATTGTCACCATATTTTATGTAGCAATAGAACCGTTACACACTCAACTCACACAACCCCACAACACGCGCAACACACCACCTCAGACCTCCGCAGAAGACAGAGCATCTGGAGACGGGGCAGGCCTCGGCAGCGGAAAAACACCACTCAACCACATCCCCAAGGCCCCCTATGTTCCACCATGGGTGCAGCAGGCGCCGGCCCCGATGCATGCTCCACAACCCCGACGACGTAAGCACAACCACCACCGCAATCACTCACATAGTCCTCCTGAACCTCCAGAGGAGGGAAGTCCTCCTCCCAGAACAGGTTTACACGCTCAATGGCGCCCACATGGCACCCAACAGCCTGATGGGCCAACAAGCCGAGGAAACCAGGAAACGCTGACCTTGCTGCTGAACTGATAGAAACTCCGGATGTAATATCCCATCAGGAGCACTGAAGACGGGACTGCAGACGTAAGCTGCATTGCGAGGGTCCAAATCCCATTGAGCACACCCTTTAGTCGGCCAGATGAAATGACATTCATCCGAATGTTCAACCCCCGCCCAAACTGCCCAAATATCTGTGCAGCAAGGCATCAGGGAACTCGAAGGATGCACCTTGGACATTCACATAAGGTAGCACCACTGCAGTCCGACACGAGCACAGCCCCAGCACCCTTGGGCAACGTAAACGAGCGCCCCAACAACGGCCCACAAAGGGGCGAACGCATCCGCCGTAGTAAACTTAACGACCGCTCGATGGGCAGAGACGATCTGAACGCCTCCAATCAAAGCCACATCACCTCACAGGAGGTCTGCCAAAACACCACTTAAACCGCAGAATAAGTCACTGAGCCGGAGAATTTGAGCCCAGCCGTCAACAACCGCTTCACAGGAGGCAATGTGGAATCCATCCCTCCTGGCCACACAGCGCAGCACACTCGTCACGTCACCAGCAACAGCAATCACCACACTCCAGGCAACAACAGCGGAGCTCGGCCAATACAATCTCACCCTAGAGAGGCGAGAAGTCAACTCCAAACTAACAGTGTTGTAGACTGGCAACCCGTCCTCAGACCAAGTCCATTCCATCCAGCTGGCGACCCTAAAAACATATCATCAAGTTAACATGCTGTGTTAAACTGATGGTTTCATGCAAAATAGGAATTTTCTCATATATAAATTAATATTGTTATATATTAGAATACTGTACATATTTAGGCACCGGTTAGGATAGGTTAGTTGTTAGGTTCTGTTGGCAATTATTTCAACCCGTCCTCGACTCAAGTCCATTACATTCAGCGGTCAACCCCACAGACGCATTCATAAATTTTTACATGCTGTTCTTCAAAACGGGAATTTTCTCAAGTATAAATTAATATTATAATATATTGGCATATTGTGTATTATAGGCATAGGTTAGGTAGGTCAGGTGTTTAGGTTCTGTTGGCGATTATTTGTATTTGTAGTACGTGGGTGAAGCATTTATAGCGTTGTGATTCGAACAAAATTCGTCAGTGAAGCACTTGTTCCGGACTATGTTCGAACGTCAGCAGTTGTGAGTCGTGTGTAAACCGCTTTTCATTCATAAAACAGGGGGTTTGGCGGGTGCATGGAAATCACTTTTGGATCTTTGTTTGGAGGACGGGCTGATTATTTGTATTTGTAGTACGTGAGTGAAGCATTTATAGCGTTGTGGTTCGAGCAAACGTCGTCAGCGAAGCACTTGTTCCGGAAATGTTCGGACGTCATCAGTTGTGAGTCAGCCCGCTCCAAAAAAGATCCAAAAGTGATTCCATGCACCCGCCAAACTCCCTGTTTATGAATGAAAAGTGGTTTACACACGACTCACAACTGCTGACGTTCGAACATATCCGGAACAAGTGCTTCACTGACGAATTTTGTTCGAATCACAACGCTATAAATGCTTCACCCACGTACTACAAATACAAATAATCGCCAACAGAACCTAAACACCTGACCTAACCTAACCTATGCCTATATATACACAATATGCCAATATATTATAATATTAATTTATACTTGAGAAAATTCCCGTTTTGAATGAACAGCATGTTAAAATTTATGAATGCGTCTGTGGGGTTGACCGCTGAATGTAATGGACTTGAGTCGAGGACGGGTTGTGTGAGTCGTGTGCAAACCGTTTTTCATTCATAAACAGGGGGGGTTTGGCTGGGGTTTTGGTTTATCATACGCTATATCATCTACATAAAAGATCAATAAACTCTTAAGCACAAAAGCAGAGCTCTCTCCCTTTTTCACTAACCTACATTTATTAATTTGTATTAACTGTTCAACACTTTTCCTTTCGATAGCAGTGTGAATTATATAAACGGGTGTGTGGTGTTTTAACCAATGAGACTTGTCATTACAAAGCATCTATTCATTCATTATCTAACCCAATACTACGACAATACAAACACGGTGCTGCCATTCTTCACTTTCCAAGAACCAAGGGGTAAGTGAATACTTTTCCTATGAGAGTGAGAATGGTGCAAAAGTTGCAGTCACAAATTGTTGCAATTGTGGAGTTGGGATTACAGGTGGTGAGTAACATAGGTGGACACAGTTGATTATCACTTCCTGTTTGCACGATACAGCCAACAGGGAGATGGGGTAGAAACGAACCGGCAGCTGTAGACTTTGTGTGCACACTGCATGCAAAAGTAATCACAAGTGATTACTTTCACAGCACAAGGAACAACTGTGTGAAAGTAATCACTGCATTATTTAGTTCACATATAAAGGTAATCACTGAATTATTTATTTCACATACAAAGGTAATCAGTGTATTATTTAATTCACATACAAAGGTGAGTGGATGAAGGCGAAGAAGTCGAGGAACGGGATGAGAATAACTTGAGGTTAGAGACAGAGGAATTATCGAAGTACAAGATCTTTTCTAAACAAAGTTCTTTAGGAAAGTCACGTAAATGAAAAGAACCCGAGGCCATGACAGAGCCCATATGCTCAGATAAAATCAAGGAGGAAGCTGGATAACCCACAATAAACAGACAGTAAAGGAGTGGAACAAGATGTACTGGGAGCTGACATGAAGGTCACCAGGAAAGAAACACAGGGATGACCATGAAGGTCACCAGAGAAGCAACACGGAGTGACCATGAAGGTCACCAGAGAGAACACAGAGCTGCATGAAGGTCACAGGAGAGCTGACCATGAAGGTCACCAGAGAAGCAACACAGCTGACCATGAAGGTCACCAGAGAAGCAACACTGGGAGCTGACCATGAAGGTCACCAGAGAAGCACACTGGGAGACCATGAAGGTCACCAGAGAAGCAACACTGGGAGCTGACCATGAAGGTCACCAGACAAGTAACGCAGGGAGCTGACCATGAAGGTCACTGTTAGAGATCGCTAGATATAAAGCTCAAGAAATTGTTAAGTAACTCACTGAATTTCCCCAGCTCTCTACTGTGGCACAGAAAACAGAAGGTCCAAGAAACACTGATTGAGTTATTTCTCCGGTATAATCTCAGATCTCTACAGTCAATTTAACAAATATCAAAACAAAACCTACACTTAAGTTACCAGGTGGTTCGCTCAGAAGGAGACAAGAGTCACTTGCACAAGACTAATCTATAGACCACAATATTAAGAAATTCCCACTCCCAGGGAATACAATTGAAAAGCTAACACACTTCACTAATAAATAATTAAATAAACATTTCAAAACCTATGTCCTACTTAATATATAAACAAAACACTTAACCTAAAGCCAATCGGCTATCTGAGATCACCGACCCATCCATCATGCCTCGTACCTGGAACACACTGAGGGCGAGAGAATTTGTTGTTAATGTTTTACATTCAGCTACTCAGAACAAAAAGTTCTAGTAGCCCGGACTATGGTGAGCCCGTAAGTGGAGGATCTTTGGTACCATTATCTATATCAATAGCTGATATTAGAGATCTGGGGATGGATGGGGGTCTTCATGGTGATTTTCTGGCTGTGCCAGTTATGGAGCTGGTGGTGTTAGTGTACACCTCTAGGTCTTCCATTTTTTCATTGCTTGAGTCTTTGGCTGAGCCGTGCTGTCGTTGGAGTTTGGTGAGGTGGCCTTCACGAGGAAACCTTCTACCGAGTAGGTGTCGTATTTGTGGTACGGCGGTGGAGCTCCTACTAAGATGTCCTCGTCTGAGGAGTCCGTAACCTCCGTAGTTGGTGTTTTCTTCTTTCGCCTTGCAGCCTGAGGTAGGCTCAGGTGTCGTGGATTGGTGGTAGAGGCTATTTCAGGAGCGTTGGTGACGCTGTTAGCATTTGTAGACAGCACGTCTGCTAGCCGGCTGGTGAGATGGTGATGGTAGGGTGTTGGGAGCTGGAGAGGGAAATACCTCTGTGCCACCCGGGTCATGAGTGGTTCTGGATCTTGCTGAGATCGATCACGTGGTCTCCCTGGAGGTAGTCTCGGAGTGGTAGTGGAGGCAATGAGACTTGCTCAAGGGGCTGTGATGAGGTCCAGGCCACTGGCTAGGTATAATATGTTCAGTTCACTGACAACACGGTGGTTGTTTGGTCCGGCAAGCCCCTCCGCTAGTCTAATAAAACCTGGGATAATGCCTGCACGTGATGTTGGGGGCTGCGAAGAAGCCTGTTGGGTCCCCATTGTGAAGATTGGTTCGCCTGGTTGGAGGAGCCATTCTTAGGTAAGACCGGAAAGTCTTCTAGTCGGTTGGTTGGAGCAGAGGTGGTGAGTTGAGCACCTGGGTCTCTGATCGCGGAGGTAGAAGGGTTGTTTCTCTTGGTTTCAACCTGGGCCTTGATGGAGATTGCTTTCCTGTCTGCGGGGGCAGCGGTATGAAATTGCGGGGTGATTGCCATCACAGAGCAAGCAGCGATGGGCTGTTGCCTTACATATGGAGTAGTGATGGTCCGGTGCGCACAGGCTGCACTTCCGAACGGGGTGCTGACACTTGTTGGTGGGATGGGAGAGTTCGTAGCACTTGAAGCACTGCTGGATCTCATGGTATCGTTCCTTTTTACTTGGTGGGGTTGTATTTGTAAGCCGAAGCAGTAGAAACCTTGTGTGTAGCAGCCTGGTTGGCTGCAACTATGGTGGTGAAAGTAATCTTTATTAATGATTTGTCGGTGCTGCAGAACTCTAGGTTGACCTATATAACCTATTTAAAAATATTCTAAGCAAAGCCCAGGAACGTAGTATACCATATAAATTAAATAGATCGAATACTAATGATCCAAAGTGGATAACAAAAGATCTGAAGAACCTTACAAGGAAAAAGAGAGCATGGTACAAAAGGATTAAGAATGGGGAAGTCAGCTTAGAACAGGAATTTGTACAACTGGTTAGAAATACTAAAAAAGAGATAAGGAAAGCAAAAAGAAACTATGAAGTTCGCATAGCAGGGCAAGCAAAAACAAATCCTAAAGGGTTTTTCCAGTTATACCGGACAAAGATTAGGGAAAGGATCGGTCCATTAAAAACTGAGACAGGTCAAATAACAGATAATGATGAAGAGATGAGTAGTATTTTTAATAAATATTTTATATCTGTATTTACTAAAGAGGAACTTAACAAAATGCCTTCAGCCGAACAAATCTATGTGGGTGGGGACGTGGACAGGTTGACTAGTTTAGCAGTTACCAGGGAGGATGTAATTAAACAAATAGTTAAAGTCAAACCAAACAAATCCCCAGGGCCAGATGAAGTGTTTGCCAGGGTGCTTAAAGAATGCAAAGAGGAGCTTTGCGAGCCACTGTCAACCATATTTAATAAATCAATAGAGTCAGGCAGAGTGCCAGAGTCATGGAAGGTTGCTAATGTGATACCAATTTTTAAGAAAGGAGATAGATCACTTGCATCAAACTATCGGCCAATTAGCCTAACGTCTATTGTGGGAAAGTTACTTGAATCGATAATTGCAAATACAATTCGTCTTCATCTTGAAAAACATAAATTAATAAATGAGTCGCAACATGGTTATACAAATGGCCGTTTATGTTTAACAAATTTGCAATCTTTTTATTCCAGCATAGTTGAGGCAGTTGATAGTGGTATGGATTGTGATGTTGTGTACCATGACTTTAGCAAAGCAGCGCCACATGAAAGACTGATTAAAAAATAGAGGCTCATGGTATTGGGGGTGCTATATTAAGCTGGATTAGGGCATGGCTATACCAAAGGAAAAAGAGAGTTAGTATAAATGGGGTTAAGTCAGAGTGGGATAATGTTGTTAGTGGAGTGCCTCAAGCCTCTGTCCTGGGACCTCTGTTGTTTATATATATATAAATGATTTAGATTCAGGTTTAAGTAGCAACATTTGCAAATTTGCCGATGATACAAAAATCGGTAGGGAAATTAATACGGATGAAGACTCACTATCACTTCAAGTTGATCTAAATAGGGTTTTGAAATGGTCAAAGGATTGGCAGATGCAGTTTAAAGCTGATAAATGTTAAGTTCTGAGTAAAGGTAATGATGATAGAGTTACAAGACACGAGCTAGATCAGGGGTGGGCAACCATTTTGAGAGTGCGTGCCAAAATCAGCCAAGTCTCTGACACAAACTTTTTCCACGTGCCAACCATTTTTTTAGAACATATTTTGTATCTCTTAAGAACTTTTTAAACCAAAAATAATAAATTACCTCAGTGCAGTAAAACATAGTATAAAAAAAACAGATTTTTTTTTATTTAACCTTCAGAAGTACATTTCAATAGCCTTTAAGCTTTTGCGACTTTAATAGAATACAACAGATAAAAAACTTGTTGACTCCTTTTATATACTGTCAGTGAGACTTCTGCTGCTGCATAACTGATGACAGAGATTTTACATCGGGTTTATATTTAGTAACATTGAGAGATATGCATGCAGCGCTAGTTTCATCTGTCATGCTACTCCTGTTACGAGACTTAACAAAGTTCATAATTGAGAAGAAAGATTCGCAAGCATATGTAGACGAAAACATGGTTAGCAATGGTGTTGCAAGGTTTTTTAAACAGACATAATTTTCTGGAATAGTATTCCAAGTCCTTAATACTTCGTTTTCCGCATTTCTCTTTGTTACTTTCATCTCTAATCTCTCTCTTTCAATATTTTCCAAGTCAACTCTAAGGTCAACAAATTTCTGCTTCCAAATTGAGCTACTCTGAAATTCAATCAACTGCATCTCAAAATCATCCATGTCTATCCATGAAAACATTTGCAAGTTTAGTTCATCCATTTTGATGCTGTCTGGAAACTTGATGAACTTTACTGTGTCTTCCAGTTCTCTGAATTTGGCAAATCTTGTAGAGAACTGCCAAACTGTTGACTCGATAATGTTTACAAACAGCTTTTGAAGAATTTGTGGTCTGTTCTGTCATCTTTTAGATCACTGATGTACCTCTTTAGGTTTGGAAAGTATCTAAATCTCACATTATCTACATCCCTCTTAAAAACTTTAAGCTTCATTTCAAAAGCTTTTATGTAACAAAACATAACATCAAGTGTCTTACCAGAGCCCTGTAACTTAATATTCAATTCAGTTAAATGTTCACAAAAATCTGCAAAAAACATCAGTTTACAAACCCACACGATGTCAGAAAATTCATGGTATGACACTTGTTGGTCGTTCAAATAGAGCTTTATCTCATCTAAGCATTCAATAAATCGTTTCAGAATCAAGCCTCTGCTAAGCCAACGAACATGGTTGTAAATTTTCAGTCCTTTATACACAGATTCTACCTCATCCAGTAGAGTTTGAAATTGTCTTTTATTTAAAGGCCGACCACAAATGTAATTAACAACCTTGGTAACTGTTTGCATCACTTCTTGCAGTTCCTTTAGGCCAGCTTTTGCACATAAAGCCTCCTCATGTATGATGCAATGGAAGCCAATTAGTGGATGACCAACACTTTTTGCAAACAGATTTACAAATCCTGCCTTCTCACCAGTCATGTTTGGGGCACCATCTGTTGTGACGGATACTACTTTTGAAATATCAATTTGCCGAGTAGAGAATTCGTTCACAACTGTTTTACATATTTCAGCCCCGGTAGTACGCTCAGGTAGTGATGCAAGAGCAACCATATTTTCACATACTTCATCACCCCTACAAAATCTAGAATATATATGGCTAGCCTAGCTGATGATGTAATGTCTGTACTTTCATCAACACAAATAGAAAAAAACTTGCATGAAGACAAGTATAAGTATACGTACGTTTATTCTAATACCAATCAATAAGTTTAATAAGCCAATGTTTGAGGTAAGCGTGACGAGACAATGAACATAATAAAAATCTAAAGAGGATTTTTTTTTCTTTTATGAAAATTAGAGGGTTTTCTTTATTTTACATAATTCCAGAATGCTCTTGCATGCCAGAGACAAGTCATCAGCGTGCCAAGTTTGGCACGCGTACCAGAGGTTGCCCACCCCTGAGCTAGATGGTGTTGAGATTGCGAAGTCGGATTGCAAAAGGGATCTGGGAGTTATGATCAGTAAGAATTTAAAACAAAAGGATCAATGCATGAATGTTCGTAATAAGGCAAATAGGACACTGGGATTTATTAATCGAAGCGTTAGTAACAAGACACCGGGTGTGGTTCTTCAGCTATATCTAGCTCTGGTTAGGCCTTATTTAGATTATGCAGTTCAGTTTTGGTCGCCGTACTATAGAATGGATATAAATTCACTTGAACGTGTCCAGCGTAGGATGACTAAGTTAATTCCCAAATTAGAAATCTTTCATATAAAGAGAGATTAACAAAGCTTAACTTGCATTCACTGGAATGGCGAAGAGTTAGGGGTGACATGATAGAGGTTTACAAGTGGATGAATGGACATAACAAAGGGGATATTAATAGGGTATTAAAAGTATCAACACAAGACAGAACACGAAACAATGGGTATAAACTAGATAAGTTTAGATTTAGGAAAGACTTGGGTATATACTAGTTCAGTAACAGCGTTGTTGATTTGTGGAACCAATTGCCGCGTAACGTGGTGGAGGTGGGGTCCCTCGATTGTTTCAAGCATGGGTTGGACATTTATATGAGTGGGATTGGGTGGTTATAAATATTAGCTGCCTCGTATGGGCCAATAGGCCTCCTGCAGTTACCTTTGTTCTTATGTTCATCAGTTCCTTCACTACATCTTTCATTATTACTATGATAGCACAATCGGAGCTCCAGGTATCTCACCCTCTCATTGTGCACCTGACTAAATCCCTGCGCCTGACTGGACAGAGTGTTAGGGAAATGGGCAGAGTTTCTTTCACCCTTATTGCCTGTTCAACTAGCAGTAAATAGGTATCTGGGAGTCAGACAGCTGTTTCGGGCTGCTTCCTGGGGATGTGTAACAAACAAGAGGCCTGGTCGAGGACCGGGCCGCAGGGACGCTAAGCCCCGAAATCAAATCATCTCAAGATGTAAAACTTGGGCGACAAATAATTTGTTTTTAATTTATTTGAAGTTTCAAATAACAAGAGCAAGTTTCGGCTGAAAAATAACATTATTTGTTTTATTGCTAACGCTTCTACAAATTAATCCCAGTATCCCACTTGCCTTATTCCGAACACTTATGCACTGATTTATTAGCTTTAAATTTCAAACAATCCCAACATCCAGATCCTTTTCACATCCAGATCAATTTCGAATTCAGACGTCGCAGTTTGAACAGCATGCAGCTGCCATCTGTAACTCTGTCATCATTACCTTGCCTCAAAACACAATATTGTTCAACGGTAAACTGCTTCTGTCTACGATGAGTGATACAAATTGTATCACCATTTGATTGACGGTTGAGAGGCGGGACCAAAGAGTCAAAGCTCAACCCCCGCAAGCACAACTAGGTGAGTACAAATAGGTGAGTACAAACTTTGGCAAATCAAGATGCGGCAGTGATTTCGGCGTGCTGATAGGCGGTGACCCTGACAACAGTGTATCAACCCACGTTACAAAGCAAATCAAATATTTAGGTTAATAATAAGAAATGTCAGCTATAAATACACAATTATCGTCCTCCATATTAATTTTTCCTAGTGAGACGGAAGCTGACAAAAATCACAAACCACAAAATGACTCTAAACGCTCACGCCATAGGGGAAGGTCCCCTCACTCTCCCTCAGACTCCCTATCCTCTCCCTCCCTCACCCCTGTCCCTCCCCTACCCCAACAACATATGTTGGGTCATCTAGAGCACTCACCACATACTCTAGACGCATAGCAATACATAGTCTTTAATCATAAACTATTATCTACACACAGGATTAAGTCTACGGAAAACAAACATCCATATTCATTTACTCTTAACAACATATCCACATACCTCTTACTTTAGCTCATACCACATAGCCCTACATACTCTCCTACACCCCAAACAACATGACCCCACTCTTCCCTGACCACATACCCAAACACCGGACGCTCACACGCTTCCGACGCGCCCCAACTTCCGGGAAAACCCCCTTACAACATTATGTTGCTACATACCTGAGCACCACATGGCCAGCTGGCTCTAATGAGCTCACCTGGCCAGATGGCGCGCACGGTTGCAGTCCTCATTTACACTACTTTCGTGACCTCCTTGTTCTATTGGTATTCTTTATTAACATTTCCTCTTTTTCCACTGTCAATCCCACTAAGTAATTTATACGTCTGAATCATGTAATCCTCTCTCTCCTCCTTTCTCACCAGGAGTCTTTCGTAATCCTGTCTCTTGTTCCCATTTCCATCACCTTACACTTGCGCTAGCGTTGAACTATAACAGCCATTTACCTGACCAACTTTGCAGCTTGTTTAAGTCATCTTGAAGTAGCTTTTAATCCTCACCTGTCACATCTCTTCTCGTAAGTTTTGCATCGTCTGCAAACATGGACATATAAGAATTTGAACTCCTGTAGATAGGTCATTTGCATAAATGAGGAATAGTGTGGGTCCCAGCACCAATCCTTTAAGTACTCTGTTTGTTACTCTGCACCAGTCCGACTCCTCGTCCCTCGCTGTCACTTTCTGACACCTGTCCGTTAGGTAATTCCTTACCCATGTTAATGCGTTGACGCCTACTCCCGCCTGCCGCTCAAGTTTGCATAGAAACCTCCTGTGTGGTACTGTGTCAAAGGCTTTTTAGGAATCCAGAAATACGCAATCTGCCCAGCCATCTCTGTCTTGCATTATTTTCGTTATCTTATCATAAAACTCCAGTACGTCTGCATGCATGATTTCCTTTCCCTAAAGCCATGTTAATGTTTACATACAAACCTAATTTATTCTAGGTGTGTAACTAGTCTCAACCTTACTATTCTTTCGAGTACTTTGCAAGGGATGCTTGTGAGTGACACTGTTCTGTAGTTAAATGCCTCTTTTTTTATCCCTTCTTGTAATATGGTAGCACATTTGTCTTCTTCCAGCAGCTGGAAAATACTCGTCTTAATAAATGACTCGCTTTATACTCACCTAGTTGTGCTTGTGGGAGTTGAGCTCCGACTCTTTGGTCCCGCCTATTAATGGTGTTCAGATTCCTGAGCTTACTTGGCTCTATCATATCTACATTTGAAACTGCGTATGGAGTCTGTCTCCACCACATCACTGTTTAATGCATTCCTTTGTTAAGTACTCTGACACTGAAAAAATCATTCTAATGTCTCTGTGGTTCATTTGGGTACCTAGTTTCCACCTGTATGCCCTTGTGCGTGTTCCACCCGTGCTAAAGAGTTTGTCTTTGTCCACCCTGTCAATTCCCCTGAGAATTTTGTAGGTAGTTATCATTGTCGGAAATTTCGACACTTTATCTACTAACTTCTGACATACCAAGTTATAACGGAACGGTTATGTCAGGAACATACTAATAGTACTAAATTACTAACTTCTCAAAGAGAACGGATTTGATATCGTTCCAGAGAGAACAGGATGTTACCACATATGTAATCACTATACATATAACCTCTCTTTTGTAGTAACATAAAACTTTCAGCATAAAGATTAAAAAGGACAAAAAAGTACTTGTTAATAGTTACTTTACCTAAATAAACAGTAAATCAAGCGTCTCTCTCTCTCCTCGGTCGATAATGACGAGTTATGACCCAAGCTGAGGGAGCGGCCCCAGCGGGAGAGGGACGCCATGCCATTAGACCAGCAGCACGCGGCCTGAGCGCTTGGCAGAGAAGTCGCTGGCACGTTTTATCTCTTAATTACCAAACATAGTCACATTTCCCGAGTTCTTGACACAGGAATATTAGCTTTTCCACCCAATCAACGAACTCATCGTACCAGGGAAGTGTTATTTCCGAGCATTTGTTGTAGTTTATGTTAGTAGCCATTATCATGATCTCTTTAACATTGTCCAGTTATGACGCCGGCTGCGCTCTAACAAAAATGGGTAAGCCTAAATATTAATGCAACTCATCTTCTTTGATTATACACTGTGTATAATGGTAACAGGTACTACTTATGACTTTTTGGCAAGTATAGTACAAGAGAAGAGAGTATCGAGTCGACCTGTAGCACCACAAGGCTACCTAACTCACCATAGGGCTCCTCCCTACGAGGCTCCTGTATTAACTGAAGGAAACCTGTGCCTCGTAGCAAGCCTTTACGACTCTAGAGATAAGAACTAAAAGTTTCCACAAATCCATGTAGTAACTAAACTAATATTTTGTAGTTTATTGTTATCC